>VKHI01000148.1:0-11214 GCA_015145745.1 Poterioochromonas sp. DS
ACAAGTATTGATTGTCTACATCAAGCTTTACCGATCATATCATTACAATCAGAAAAGAATTCATCGATAGCAATATTCTATTGCTAAGAAGCGCAGGGGAAAGCAGGGGAGCGATGATGGCAAGAATTAGGCAGAATCTACTTGCTCCTTTATGGTGAAAACAGATGAAAGATGACATCGATTGTTGTACCATAGTAAATGCCAAACAATCACTGGGTAGTATGTGTATTACCAATCAATTTGATTGACTGCGAGTGGCTTGTCATACCAATCGATGATTGTTAACATAGCTACATACTCTAACATCAAAAAAATAATAAATATACGGTAGTTGATTGGAAGGTTGTTGTTATTTACATGATAAATGGAAGGTAATAATAAAATGAAGATCATCACTATCTTTTCTTGAATCCATATTTCTTTCTCTCATAGAATAAATCCGTCCGAGCACTTCCAAGATTGATAATTTTGGGACATCCATCTCTCTATCGAAATAAAAAGAGGATAAATCAGTATAAGCTAGAGGCACTGCGAGCGACTTACATCTTTCTCTTGTAATGTACATTCACGACAATAATAGGCATCAGAGATTCCTGGAGCACCACATATAATACATCTACCCTATATTGTAAAGATAATTCAATGAGTTATGAGCGGAAAGAGAGAAAATCTAACCTCGAAACTTCCATAATTGCATTCATCACAAACATGCACAAGAACATGCGGCCTGACGTATGAATCACAAATTACACATGTTCCATCATGCTTTTCACAAACGCGACCAATAGCAATGCCTGGTAATTTTCTACAGAAGACAAGATCTGGATGATGTTTCGCCATTTCTATAGTCTTATTGGATGAATTGAAATGTACACAGTGCGCTGCACGGGGCGCATATTCATCTTTTATGCGCTGGACTGGTGCCGATAAGTTACAAAGGATCAAGAGGTATTTTTATCTATATAATTATTCAATTCGTACAGTAACACCCATTGAATTATTCTTCAAAAATCTATTCCTATCTTCTCTATTCCCTTGTAAAAATCATATATCATATAAATAGAGTAACAAAAATACTCGAGCAGGGAATCGAACCCTGGACCTTCAGCGTGTAAAGCTGACGTAATAACCGCTATACAACTCGAGCTGTAGTGGGTGGCTGCGGCGAGGAAGCCTCGGATATAAAGTTGCTCCTGGCGGGGCTATCACTCTGCATGTACCGGTAGAGATCGACACTCTAGTAGAAAGCTTATCCACAGTCTATGAATTTTCTTTATCTAAAATTAACTTGTTTTTATCATCTTTCTATCTAGCAAAACCACGATTCCAACCAGCAACCTTCTTATTTCATATATAGTCCTCGTCTATAGGTTACAAAACTCTCTCTAACATATTAAAACATGGTATGACCAACATCATTATCAACGAAAATGCCATCGAGGGTGTGTTCACAGCAATTAGCTCAATCCATCAAGTTTACGCAAAAAATGGATCACCCTTTTAAATTCAACAATAAACTCTGGGAAGGATACTGCACCTTTTTCTAACAAGGGACGGAAGCTTTTCTCATCAATAGACACCTCAATCTTCCCGACATTTTGTGGAAGCCTCTTAAGGAGTCGAGAAAGTTGATCAATCAAGTCAACATTCGCTGATTTAATCACTAATTTCTGTAAAGTACTTGGAAAGCCCAGAGACAGTAGCTTTTTTGGTTCTTGGTTTAAAATCAGACAGGTCACACCTTCCATGTCTTTCGGAAGATTATCAACATCTGCAGGAGCGAAAATCAGATCTTTCACACCTCGAAGTTGATCTACGTCTTGAAAACCATAGCAATTATAAATAATAACCTTATCGCAATGTCTCAATACACTAAAGTCTTTGATTAACGGACATGTATCAACTTCCACTATACGGTTACTGCTACTCAATCCTTGCAAGGTGGTTACATTCAAGTTAACTAATTTAACAGAATAAATTCGATCGAAATTAAATAAAGTTGTTAAGTAGACAAGATTTAACAATAATATCTCGAATGTGATGCTCACAGGGTAAAGTGAACTTACTAAAAAGACTACTAACTTGAACGGAGCGTAGACTCGAACATTGAGGAGGTAATAAAGGTGTATGACATTTTCCATGAAAGTAAAATTCGCGAGCTTCAAGGACTTTGGAAAAATCAAAACTATCAATCCACACTCGACTATAATTCGCAGGATAATAAATATTAATAATTTTAGAATAATAAAAACTATTAGAATAATCTTGAATATTCAAACATTCTGAAATAACAATTTTATAATTATGATTTAAACATGAAATATCACGAATTCCATCACAGCATTGTAAATGTAATTCATGAATTCTATCTAAACTACTTACATCTTCTATACTGATTGAAGTAAGTTTTAAGCAACGAAGGTTAGAATAAGCAGAAATATTCAGTCTGTTAGAAGAGAGAATTTTGGCATTAGTGATTGTTAATGATTCTAAGCTCGAAATCACAGGGATACTAGTGATATTGTAATTCTTGATGGTTAACTGTTTCAAACCTATTTTCAAGTTATTCATTCTCTCTGCGAAGAGTTGTAACTCAGACTCTGTTAATGAGCGCCGAGTAGATCCGTAATAAAAACCTAATATTAAATTTTGAACTTTCTCGATGTGATGTATCAATGAGGAAGTTAACTGATCTGCTGTGATCGAGAGAGATTTACAACTAATACTAATATCATCAAATCCTGCTACTTTGAAATCCAAATCATTAGGAATAACTAAACTTAATTGATGGGAAGGATCAGCAATCAAACTCTGAAGCTTTTCCGATGTCAAGTAAGATCTAAATTTTCGTTCAAAATCTTGTTTCTGTCCCCACAACGCACGGAGGCATAAAACTCTCACATGCTTGATAATTTGCTTACAAATTGTACCATTTACCATCGCAAAAGCAACTTGATCATCATATTCCAACCAAGATTGAAGCTGTTGGTAGATTTCAAGTGGCAAGTTGTTCATCTCTTCTCTTTATGTGAAAAAGACTCGGTATACCGGTAAACCTTACCGACACGGTTGCTCATTTCTAAGCGGTATCAGAGGTTCGATTTTTCGTGTGGCTTCACTGTGAGGGTTCGATAAGAAAATTAGGAGTATGGTATTCACGAAAAATCGAATCTCCGATAAGTTAGGCAACCGTGCCGACTGTGCCGACTGTGTTATCGGTAAATGTGAGAAACTGCAACAGTTATTAGCAACAGAGATAGATCTTCTTATAGAGAGACATTGGACTTGTCTCTTTTCATCATTGATTTGTGATTTCATGAAGCATCATCAACATTCTTCTCAGAGTGGAAGATGGTCAATTTCTCCAATTCGTTGTTTTCTTTATGCTATGTTAGTTATCTTAGTAGGTGCAGTGGTGGTTCTTCTTTTCCCTTTTCCTCATTCAATGGGAAGTATGAAAGGAAAAGAGGATTCTTTAACATCTTCTAAAGTTCTTATAGATCATTTGAATGGAGGGGACACGAAAAATAACGAGAATCTTCATCTTAGATATTCAAAGGAAGAAGTGTTAAGACAAGCAGTTAACACTTTACTACCTATTGTCACAACTGAAGAGGAGGAGGAACCACCTTTCCATACCAAACCTGAGAAGGAACAGAAGAAGAAAACTATAGCATATGCAATTACAGTGACAAAGGATGGTCCCTTCGTTGACGGTGCTCTTGTACTGGGATTTGCTGCTAAGAAGTTCCACAGTGAGAAATTCGGCTTTAAATCACCTTATGACGCTGAACTTGTTGCCTTCGTCACAAAGAGTGTTGTTACCACCCGTAGCATCCTTTCTAAATTCGGATGGAGGATCATTGAGAGAGATCTACCAGTACAACTAGAAGAGATTGAGAATAAAGACTACGCTGAAAGAATGAGAAATAGTGGTTGTTGTGGTGCTGATGAATTTTTAAAATTATGGGCATATACATTAACTGAATATTATCGTGTTGTTCATTTAGATATGGATTCTATTATCTTTAAGAATATGGATGAATTATATGAATTACCATATGAATTACTCTTTACTGGTGATTATAATATGATTGCTGGTAGTCCTTACCCACCTGCACAAGGAGGATTTTTGATTGTTCAACCTAATATTGAAACGTTTAAAGAGTTTCAATCGATTATTCGTAAAGGAGATCATCGTCCTGGTAGTGGGTGGGGAGGATCAAAGATTGGGAACTTCTGGGGTGGTCAGACAATACAGGGGATTGTACCTTATTATTACAACATCCTACATCAGGGGAAAGCATTAGAATTAAATCGATGTCAATATAATTGTATGGTGGATAATCCCTATCACAAGGGAACGACGAGATGTCTTGATCGTAAGCCAACCTGTGAAGACTGCAGAATTGCTGACATTAATAAGGTATCATCAGCACACTTTACGATATGTCAGAAGCCATGGACTTGCACCTTTCATTCGAATCCTAATAATAAAGTATTATGTGAGAAGTTTCATGCAAAATGGTTTGCATTAAGAGATGAATTCGAACAACAGCTTCATCTCGACACCTCCTATCGTAAGCAACAGACAAGATATAAAGACTCTCTTGGCATGTGTAAAGGTTATGGAGATGATAAATACCTTCCAATGCCTGTTAATCAAGTTCAAGGCAATCTTCCTGACACCTTTTGGAAGTGACGTGGAGTGAAAGAATGAAATAAAATAGAATGTGATTAGGTAATTCTCGTTGTCGTCAGTAGTCTACTGTAGTAGTGTTACAACACCTTTCCACCCGATTTCAGAACACACAATACGTTTTTGTTTATATATGTTGTTGCAGACCTTTTAATGTTTACATATCTTCGTTTTTCTTTGTTTTTTTGTTTTGTAAAGGGAGTCATTTTTAATTTCATCTCCTCCTCTTCTCTTATATCTATCTATGACTTCTTTCTATTATACGAAGGAAGAAAATTTCATTAGATGAAGCAGTTGATTCATTTCATTATTAACAACTCTGTTTGGAATATCTGTTAGATACATTTTACTAATCACAGGGAAACGAGAGAGAAGAAAAAAGAAAACACTAAATAGCAAGGGATCCTTTTCCAATGATTGTTTTACGACCAAAGGAAAAGGACATTATGAACTATGAATTGAACTATTGACTATTTGAGAGGGGAATGTGAGGGAAAAACAGAAGGATGGATGAATTGAGGGGAAGTGGGAAGGTGAGTGTTTAATATCTGTAGTGAGATGGCTTGTATGGACCCTCAACCTTGACACCGATGTAGTCAGCTTGCTCCTTGCTGAGGGTGGTTAATTCAACACCCAAAGAGGCCAAGTGAAGACGAGCGACCTTCTCGTCTAATTCCTTTGGTAAGATGTAGACCTGGCCAGTTTGGTACTTGCCGGTGGTCTTGTTGGTCCATAATTCGATCTGGGCCAAGGTTTGGTTGGTGAAAGAAGAGGACATGACGAAGGAAGGATGACCAGTAGCGCAACCCAAGTTGAGAAGACGACCCTCAGCTAAGACGATGACACCGTGACCATCAGGGAAGACGAAGCGATCGACTTGAGGCTTGATGTTCTGGCGGGTGGTGTTCTTGTATAAGTTGTCCATGTCGATTTCGTTATCGAAGTGACCAATGTTACCAACGATGGCGTTGTTCTTCATTTGGGCCATGTCGCTGTACATGATGATACCCTTGTTACCAGTGGTGGTGATGAAGATATCACCAGTCTTGACGACGGATTCTAACTTCACGACGGAGAAACCTTCCATAGCGGCTTGTAAAGCGCAGATAGGATCGATCTCAGTGATGTAGACGATGGCACCAGCGGCCTTCATGGCTTGGGCGCAACCTTTTCCGACATCACCGAAGCCGCAGATGACAGCACGCTTGCCGGCAATCATGACGTCAGTAGCACGGCAAAGACCGTCAGTCAAGGAGTGCTTGCAACCGTACAAGTTGTCGAACTTGGACTTGGTGACAGAGTCGTTGACGTTGATGGCAGGGAATAAGAGCTCTCCCTTCTGGGCCATGGTGTAAAGACGGTGGACACCGGTGGTGGTCTCCTCAGAGACACCGACCATGCGGGCAGCTAAGCGTTGCCACTTCTTTGGGTTCTTTGGTAACTCACGGGCAAGAAGGGCAAGGACGATCTTGAACTCAGCGTTGTCAGTGGAGTTAGGATCTGGAAGGGAACCATCCTCAGCGTACTTCTTCTCGGCCTTGACACCCTCGTGGATCAACAAGGTCATGTCTCCACCGTCATCGACGATCAAGTCGCATCCATCTCCCTTGTCATCCTCTGGCCAGGTGATGGCGTTCAAGGTGCACTCCCAGTACTCCTCAAGGGTCTCACCCTTCCAGGCGAAGACAGCAGCAGATCCGTCTCTGGCGATGGCGGCAGCAGCGTGGTCTTGGGTGGAGAAGATGTTGCAACTGCACCAACGGACCTGGGCACCTAAGGCCTTTAAGGTCTCGATTAAGACGGCAGTTTGGATGGTCATGTGAAGGGAACCAGAGATACGGGCACCTTGGAAAAGGGCAGTTCCGTATTCCTTGCGGCAAGCCATTAATCCAGGCATCTAAAGAGAAAGATTCCTAAGAAACAGTTGCAACAACCATTCCTAATAACAACACTTACTTCATGCTCAGCAAGTTCAATCTCACGACGACCGAAGTCAGCAAGAGAGATATCAGCAACGCGATAGTCACCAGAGGCCATTGTAGTTATGTAGTGTGTGTGATTAGTGAGTTGTTAATTAATTGTGAGAGAAGATACGAGATCTACTGCTGTTGTTTTTAAGTTGTGATGCAAGGAGATCCAGTCACTGGATTCAATGCGCGTGAAAACCAATCAACAGACAGTTGGCAACTACTGTAGTGGACACTACCAAAAAGAAACAGTTGTGTGTCAGTCAGGCAAAGTGAATCTTTCGAATCTTCGGGTTTTCGAGTTTTCGAAATCTTGGAGATTCGTTTGGTCCGTTGAAAGGGAAAGGCTAAATAAAAAGAAAGTAGTGAGCAAATTTTGATGCCATAAAATTGATAACAAAGAAGAGAAGAAAAATACATCAAAACTTGATGAAGAATGCATGAAAAATTGAATCAATAAATTAGGAAACATTGAACAAATGGTAAAGAATAAACACAATTTAATTGCAACATTCCTCTTGCTTTAAATAAACTTTGATTCTTGAAAACAAATACTTTAACTTAGACAATGACTGCCACGATGTTAGGATTTAACCCTTCTTTGATGACTGAGAAGTTATCATCTTTCTTACCTCCAATTCGATTATCTTTTACGAGCAAGCCAACTGAATTATCGCTAATGTTTGATGCTGGTGTGCAATATCTGGAGAATGGTAAATATGCTGAGGCGAAAGAACGCTTTGACCAATGCCTTGCAGAATTACAATATGGTGTGGAAGGAGTCCAATTCAGCAAAGACCAAACAGATCGATATATTGTTCCTATTCTCTGCCACCTTGCTACCTGTCACATGGAGCTGCGACAGTACGTGAAGACAGCACAATACTGCGAACAAGTCCTGCAACGAAGACCAAGTCATAAGAAAGCTTTGTACCTTCAAAGTATGGCCAATATAGAAATGGGTTCCTTTAAGGCCGCGATGAAGTATTACAAGAAGAAATAAAACGAAGATTCTTCTTTCTTAACGTATATATAAAGTGCTTTAATAATGGAAGCACTTTGCTTGCTCTCTAACATGTGTAGACTTTGATTTTTGCGATTTTTCTTTTGTTTGATTTGGTCCTTTCGTTTTGCGTTTAGATTTTCTTCTGTAATTTGGCCTAGACCTTTAGATTTATAAACAGTTTATTTTTAAAGTAATCAATACTCACGACTAAGAGAATGAGATCATTTTTCATCTACTGTTCTTTATCATTATGAGACTCAAATTGACTCGCTTAAACTTGACTATCCGACACTTTCCGAGCTTTAATGGAGTAACATACAGCCAAAGTGGTTGCAACGACTAAGTGGAAAGTGGTTGCAACGGAATCGAGCAGTTAAATCCGCCGCAATGTAGAGAATTTGAAATGAAAACTTTAGGGGAATAGAAGAAACTTACCCATGAAGATTAGGATTAACACTAAATCAAGTGAACATGACATAACATGTGGTTTAGACAAGATAATATTAATGAGAATAAGATTTAAAGAAGTCTTTCTGTGGTTTGAAAATTCTTGAGCTTCAACAACGCACAAGTGCTTAAGTGAAAGCGAGGGACGCAGACAGTACGAGTTAAGAGCAAGAAAATCAACTTTCAAAAATCCTCCATGCAGAATTTTATTTTACACATAACTTGTATTAAAATCAAAACAAACAAGAAATGGTGATGTTGATAAGAACAGAATAGGGGATAAAGAAAAAAACAACGACGACAACAACAACAACAACAAAAAAGCGATATCAATAGTGTAGACCTTCAACACACTTTGCGATTAGCTTTCCATATAATCATGATTATTTGTTCTTCAGCACATAAATTAGCAGAAGAAAGAGAAAAAGAAAAGAGAACTAATTGATACACTACATCTATATATCTATGACTAATCCTCCTCCCTTTCTTTCCATTGTTGTTGATGAGAGCTTCATTCACACAGGATTTCGCAGAGAAAAAAAACCGAAAAAAGCAAAGAAAAAGAAAAGAAAAGAAGACTAAAACTTCGTAAAGTGGGAGAACGAAAAGATGAAAAGAAAACGCAGTTTATGATTCGAGAATCCACCCCAACGACAAAAAAAAATCCTTTCCCAAAAGTGAAACGTAAGACGCAAAAGAAAACAAACAAGCAAATGGATATAAAAGAGTCATGCATCCATTGCCAAAAAAAACAAACAATCAAACAAACAAACAATCAAAGAAATAATGATGAAATAGACTCCACACCAGCTTCCCTTCCATCCACAAAATCAAAAGTTAGGAACACATTTATGTATATATATTGAACATATTGATATTGATCGCGATCATTGTTATCAATTATCACACATCATCTCTTCTTTCTTGAATAAATAAACGAGTCATCACGTTTGTTTGTCTTTTTCTTTCTAAATTTTCTTTTATAGTTTCTCTGTATTCGATAGGTAATATTCGTTAATACTGATCTTCAGTGCTTCAACATTCAATGGTTTTGCAAAGATCGCCTCAACACCTGATGACAGGAAATGATCGATTTCATTCTGATCAACAGTCCCAGACACTGCATAAATAACTCCAGGGAAACCTCGACTTTTCAAGAGACTTGTGGCTTCGGGACCTGTAAGCCGTGGCATGTGATCATCCATCAAAACAACATCAATCAAACCAACTGCAGAACGCGTGCCTTTACCTTCCTCGGTGGCATAATCTAATAGTTCGAGGCACTCTAATCCATCCTTCGCCTCATAAACCGTATGATTGCAACTGCTCAGCAGTTTTTTCAACATCTTACGATTCGGAGAAGAGTCATCCACAATTAGGATGTTTAAACCTCCCTCCCAAGACTTTACAGGCGCCTTGACAGTGCCATTTCGCGACAATGCTGTGGGCGATGTTCGAGTAGGATACAAACTATCAAGTTTGCTATCATAATGGATTAACTTCTTCGATGAGATTTGCATGTGAATCCTTGCTGAGCGATTCGTTGGTGAAACATCCGATGAACGTGAACCTAATTCAGCAATTTCAATTCTTACTTTCCTTCGCTTTCCACTTAACCCATTTCCGTCAGCATTGACAACATTATCTACTTGCGTTTGGGTCACCGAGGTCAGTGATGTGAGCGAAGGAGCAGAAGCAAAGGTCCCAAGATTCGCCACAGGTAAAAGTAATGAAGCATCGTCCCTTGTATCAGCAGAAAGCGGAGCAAAGATAATCACATTCTCATCTCTGGTATGAGAAGACCCAGTAGCTTTCCTTCCATCAATAGATTTATTCTCAACTATACTACTGTCTTCATCTAATTCATCAACAGAAGGAATATTTTCTAATTTATAATAATTATCACGAAGCTTTTGTTGATTATAATTATAACTCTCTGATGTCATGTTGATTGCAGTGGATGATAAATTTGGAGAGGATAATAAAGAACCTAAATCTTCTTCTTCTGAATCAATAAGACTTTGCAAATTCTCTACGGTAATACTTCTTTCAGGAGTAGCTTTAGGTTGATGAAGTTCACCAATAGAACGGAAATGTTGTAAACTCTCATCAAGCATCACAGGAGTATTTGGTGAAGGAAGATGTTGTTGCATCTCTACTGCGGAGGAATTTGGTTGTTTTTTATCCTTCACAAAGTGCGGTAATGAATAGTTCGAGGAAGAAGATGAAAGGAACGAAGCCGATGGAAGAATTCGCGATACTAACAGGGAGGTTTTCCTTTTCCGCCTTTTCTTCGACGAACCCCAACTAGGTCGTCCGACGAGTCGAGCGCTACTCTGACTAGGTGTACGGAACATTCTTTTCAAATGATCCATCCATCCTCCGGTATCTTCCTCCTCTTCTTCTTCCTCATCCTCTTCAAGCAGCACACTATTCGCCGTTTCAAGATCTCTGTCTCTCGCAGCAGTGTCAACTTCATCGAATAATGGGGCGTCCTTGTGCAACTTTAGATCTGGGACATGTAAAGGCATTGTCCCAGTTGGAGGCGGCGTCGGTCCTTTCCTTTCAGGGATACTTCTCATCGTTTGCTGATGCCTGAGTAGATCAGGATTTGAAATCTCTGCGGAAAGCACAGAGTTCAGAGGAATGCTAGGATGTGCACTTTCAAGGTCTCGAGTAGAATTCGCCATCAGAATGACAGGTTTATTCAGCAAAGATGGAATACGCTTCAAGTTCCCGGTCGAGAGACCATTCACTCCAAGCCCTCGACGGAAAACAGGAATACGACTACGATACGTCAGAGCTGATTCTGCAGAATCCGCAGAACCAAAGAAATTTACACTCTGACTTCTTTCATTCGTAAATAAAGGTAAATCAATATAAAAACTTGATCCTTTCCCTTCACCAGCTGAAATTGCATTAATTTTCCCACCATGCATCTCAATAATACCTATCGAAAGAAGATTAAGACATGAAAGATGAAAGCGATGATATAGCTTACTTCGTGAAATCCATAACCCTAATCCAGAACCTTTCCCTTGTTGTAATTGTGCAGCATTAAATTGTACATATTGCCCAAATAATTTTTTCTGATT
>VKHI01000148.1:20827-58707 GCA_015145745.1 Poterioochromonas sp. DS
GTTGACAATATAATCAGCCTAATATATACCAGAAGTTTTGGCTCATTTCATATTGACTGATTGGCGAAATTTCGACACTGCTTGCATTTTCAGAAGTTCAAATAATTTGAATCACTTTTTTCCTACTGCCATCCCTCGAACTGCATTGACTAGTTTTCGCTGTGTGTGTATTTTTTCTTTATTGATTATTAATTTGTGCAATAAAATTGAACTTTCTTCTAAGAAAAAAAAATAAATGTTTAAGAATTTACTATCTGTATTTACAACACATGAATTGCTTATTCTACTCACACATTCCAGGATCTGCCCGCTATATGCCTTCTTCTGTATTCCCTTCCTCATACTCCTCCTCTTCCTCCTCGTATTCTTCATAATTATCTGGAAGAATATCACTCATATAATTGTTAACGATGTTTGACTTGTTTGGTTTCAGCTTATTGTCCTCTGAATCTCCCTCTTCAAGGAACTCAGGCCATCTTCCCTCCTTCTTTAAATACTTAATATGATCCTTGTTTAGAACATATTTGATCAGAGGAATCTCCTCTTTACTACTAAATTCTTCAATTACAACATAATCCTTCACCTTTACCCATACTACCTTATGAAATTTGGTTGGTAGTTTGACCATGATTGCTTCATCAGGTGAAGCTGTGACTTGAATATCAAAGATATTCGCACCACGATTACTTAAAATTTTACCAATACGATCAGTAGAAGATAATTCTAACTCATCACTCTCAAAATATTGAGTTGCTCCCTTACGATAATATGATTTTCTTCCAGCACCAGACATCTTTTCATTAAATAATCTACTCTATCGAAAGAGAGAAAGAAAACGGAAATCGTTCGCTTGTACGGTCCTCACTAAACGAAGCAGATATGCCATAGCGAAGCATCAGTGTTTGAATCCAGATTAGAATCTTTGCAGTTGTAGAGTCAATAATCATGTCAACCACCAATCCAATCATTCAAACAAGTGTTCTTCTTGTAGAGGACAATTATCCTTTGGTTGAAAGTGCAGTTATTGTTGAGGAAAATGGTGAAACAAATAAGCCCAAAGCTAAAACGAAAACAAGAAAGTCTAAAACCAAGGCAGATGAAGAGAAGGAGATCACCGATGATAATCCATCGGCAGAGAAAGCGAAATCGAAAGCACAGTCTAAATCCAAACCAAAATCAAAGCCTAACGCTGATGCTATAAATCCGTCAGGTCTGATTGTGGAGAAAGATGCAGAAGAAGACTCCAAACCAAAGACGAAATCTCCAGCTAATGTTCAAGCAAAATCGAAAGGCACAGGAAATAATCCCTCTTCTTCAGAGCCAAAAGGCTCGAAACCACAAAAATCCTCAACAAATACCGCTAACAACCCCTCATCTCCTACCACAACAACAACAACAACACCTCCAGTAGCGACAAAAGGTAGAAATCGAAACCTCTTACATTGTCTTTATTACCAGATCTTCTACTCACCTCTTGCAAAGAAATACTTCAAAGTCCTCGTTTTTCAAGCTATTCCAGTGCTTATCGCTGCTGCCTTCTCAGGGTTCGCGATGTCCTTAATCAGCTATATCGCTGACGATGAAGAAGAAGGAGATCGTGTAGATAATGAATGTCTTCAAGCCTTTGCTTATTCCCTCATTACCTATCTCTCAGGGTATTTCCTCACCATTCGTCTGAAACAAGCGTCAGAACAGCAGGAACAATCTTCTTGGATTGTCTGGCTTGAACAAAGACAATTAACAGGTATTATCTTTGGTATATTTGCAGAAAGTTCAGGATTTGCCTGGAGAGAATTTGTGAATACATTTGTTTTAAAGATCATTTATCTTCGTTATGGTTGGGGTGAAGCATTAGGTGCATGGTTATTAATGATTGTTGTCTTTGCTACTTTCTCTGCTAGTAGTGGAATTATTATGAATCATTTTCGTTTCCCATCTTCCTATAAAGAACTTCTTATTGAATATAATGCTGATTCCTTTGCATTACCTCTCGCTTTCTCTATCACTGTCTTATGGGCGGTAGGTTGTGATCTCCTCGGTGAGAATTACGTCGATCAGACAGGATATCTCTTTGAATGGAAGGATGATGACAGCGATGAGTCAAGCTTCGTCATGAATCCTTATTATTATGCCTATGTTCTCTGCATTTCCTTTCTTGTTTCGTTGTTATTGGTGGCGGAAGATCGCTTTTGTCTGCCGTGGTTCCATCAAGCTGAGAGTAGAATAGAAGCAGAGGATCCACGCCAACACTCAGAGACAATGATTCCTTTTGATCAAGCATTAGAGGAAGGATGGAACAGCTTTGATGATCGAACAACATTCCTTCAGAAAGATGTGAGTCAAGTAGAAGCTGTGATAGAGATGTGGCATGGATTTCTAGGGTAATACAATCAATAACAACTTTAGCGCCTCTTCTCACCTCTTACCCATCCCCTCTGTCAATAGATGTATGGTTGGAGTCGCTTACTATGCCATGATCATGGATGGATATATGGTAAGTAAAGAGATTCATTCCTCCCTTGTATACTATAATCTTATCATTGTATTCTAACAGTCAACGGATAATGACTTTGTTGGTGTCGTAGTTTCTCTTTTCTTTGCATTGGTATTAACTTGGAGAGGTCCAGCCTGTGTTGCTCATGCAGCATATAAACAAAAGATATATCAAGAAGAATATTTAAAAGAAAAACAAAGAAATGAACAACAAGGAGGAGGAAGACAAGGAAAAGATGGTAAATAATCATTCGAAGTATATGACTCAATCACTCATCTTGTATGATTGTCTAGCTCTTGGTGTGTTTTGTGAATGTTCTAATCATATTAGTATGCATCGAAGAGGGACTAGTGTTATTTCATTTAGGTACGATATCATCATCATCTCCTATAAGAGTATTGTTCTCTGATCATCCTCTTCCTGTAGTCTGATCACTGGTTGGATCTGGGAAACATTCGTTTCCAAGTTATTAGAACTGATTGCTGACTCAGATAATCTTGACACAGGATCAACTGTTGGTGTCGACTTTGCTGTCTTCATCTGCTCTGTGATCGCTGCTTTCTTTATTCAGTACATTGTGAGTAATCTTGGTATTGAGGATATCACTGAGGAGGAGGAAAGTATCACAGCAGGAGCACTAGAAGCGAAGAGTAAAGCAAATCAAAATAAACCAGTGACATCGGAGACAATGAGACGAGTATAATGGATTACTATTAATCTGCAGTTTTAATGGATCATCATCATTCTATCAGATTATTCAATAATTGTTGTTATTATTATTATTATTATTATTATTAGTTTTTTAAATGTATTTCATGATTTATTTCATTTTAATTTAATTTAATTTTTTATTTAATTTTTACTGTTTTTTTTATTCATATAGTCTCATAGTTATTTGTAGGATATATATCGAAGTAGAAGTATTATAAGTAGTAGATCATGTTGTAGGTAGTTGTTGTGTATTTTTTCTTTTTCAGCGAATTACACTTGTAATATTCGTTTAGACGAGAAGAGGGAAGAGAATTTCGGAAACTTTATTGTCAAACAAACAAATCAATACATTAGTAAATAAATCAATACAAAGAAGGAAATACGACATTAAATAAGAGCCAAATGTATTATTAGCGAATGGCTGTGATGAAATTCCCTGATTTTTGAAGACTATCAATCATCTCTAAAGGTATTTGATTACAATAATTCAAATTTAACTTCTCTACATGATTTAAATGAGCAACATTTCTTAGTTGGGTGCAAAAGGAGAGATTTAACTCTTTTTGATGTCCCAACTCAATGATATGTTCATCTTCCAACCAGCTGCAGCAACTAAGATTCAGGTAAGGGACTGACCGCAAGGCACTCACATTTGCTACATGGGAGCAGCTTTTAAGTGTGACAGTTTCACAATATACCAGAGGTTCAGCATCGAGAATGCTTGCGCAGTAACTGAGGTTCACATGCTTCACAGAGGATGGTAGGCCAGAAAGATCGATAAATCCTACGGAACTAGAAAAGTCAATGGAAGAGACACCAGCGAAGAGATCTAAAGGTGGTAAATCTGGACAATTATGCCATCGAACTTTATGAAGATCATTCAAAGCAGATACATGACAAAGATCTCCCTTGGAGATCGTCGCACCATCCAATACCAATGAGATCTGACTCTTTGGGTTTCCCACAGCATTCCTGACAGTAGCATGAAAAGTTGGATCTGTAAGGAATAAAATGGAATGTTCTTTATTAAGAATAAGTTGAATTAAATGCTTTTTCCATTGAGTTCTTGCATGATCACTGACTTTCAGAAACTTCTCAATCTCTTGACTTGATAAGTATTCACTTATCACCTTAATCATCATAAATGGTAAAACATTAATACAAGACGTCATTCTAAAATTCCCTCGTGGAATTTCTCTATAATTTATAATTTATGAAGAGAATGATGGAGAGAAATAGGTTCAATCTCTTTATCTTTCTCCTTAAACTGTAGTTATAACGCCAATTTCTGAAAAAGGTTTATCGCCCAATTTCAAAACATTCCAATAACAACAATCACCACAACAAAACACACAGTTTAGTTATCTTATTCTTGCTTCCTATTTATTATTATCATCTAAATGTTGCTTTTTCCATTGTATTTGGTTTTCTTGAGTTTATTCTTCTTTGGGGATGGGTTTCTACTCTCCCCATCGAAGCGAATTGGAGTGGCTTCTTATTCTCGGCGAGGTCAACAAGACCCAGTAGAAGAAGCCATAGATCTTCTACGATATAATTCTGGTGACCCTAAGTTTTTGAAACAAAAGTGGCTTGAACTGGCAATCCACGGGCGCAGATTATTTTTGAAAGTGGATTCAAGCATTACTGGATCAGAATCTAATTTATTCTTTGGTTTAGCGAGTTATTTTTCGGCATTAGATTTTTTAACGGTCTATCTGGTCGGAGATCACGGTAGCACAACTTTCTCGTCTTTGACAGTGGAAGAATTGACAGAAGCCACCATTAAGGAGCCTCTCCCTCAAGCTTGGACCCGGAAGTTCTTCAAGCTAAAACAGTTTACAATTCCTGTGAAATTCTCCAACAAAAGCGTTAGAATTCGGCCCTCTCGCATCTGGGCTGGTATCAAACACCGCGGCGTGGTTGCTTCACACGCCGTGGATGTCGAGACTCTCCAGGTCGGAGGAGTAGAATTCTCCAAACTCGATATCCTCCAATTTATGGATGAAGGGCTTGAAGTTATAAAATCCTTTGATATTTAATAACTGATATTTGATTGATTTAACTGAAAGGAGATTAATAAATTAAGGGCAGTACGATAATATAAAGAACTATTGACATCATGTTTAATTTTCACTTGCTAACTACCTTCAATCATCTCGGAGTGTTACGCGCATCAATCAAGGGAAAATCGAAAGATAAATATAAACAAAGTTAAAAGAATGACAAAGTAAACAGGAAAAAATTAGAGTCTTTACAAGAACTAAAATGAATCATGATGACTCCACTACTGAAGTTTATTAACAACCATGCACTCGATACTTCACCCTAACCATAAATAGAGATTGTAGATAAGCTTTAAAACCAAGGTACTAACCAATGTTCTTCACAAAACCTGAACTTTCTGCAGAGATACCAAAGAGGATGCTTCGTCAGGAATCCTTACTATTTACTAATCCTTTCTGAAGATCGATTTTGCCTCTCATGGTTTAATCAAGACTGAAACAGAAAAGGCGACTAATTAAATTAATACAGATCGTCATTCGATGGCTTGATAACCGCTGGATCTGGGAAACAAAGTTATTAGAACTGATTGCTGACTCAGATAATCTTGACACTGGATCGACTGTTGGGGTGTCGACTTCGCTGTCTTGTTTGTTCTGGGATCGTTGCTTTTATTATCCTGTACAATGTGAGAAATCTTGGTATCCGTGAGTATCACAGAAAATCAAAGTAAACCATAAATCAGAGCGAGGACACGAGTATAAAAGGACGCCGACTTCAAATTTAACTTCTCTACGCGATTTAAACGAGCAACATTCCTTATTTGTGTACAAGATGAGAAGATTAACTCTTTTTGATGTCCCAACTCAATGATGTGATCATTCTTTTTGGGCATTCTGTCACTGACAGAATCATGAAAAATTGGATCTGTAAGAAATAAAAGGGAATGTTCTTTATTGAGAATAAGTTGAATCAAATTCTTTTTTGCATAATCACTAGTATTAAGAAATTTCTCAATCTCTTGACAGCTTAATCATCACAAATGTTATAATATTAATAAGAGAAGCCAACCTAAATTCCCTCTTGAATTTTTCGATTATTTATGAAGCTAATAATGGAGAGAATAGGTTCAAACTGTCTCGCTCTCTGGACTTTTTTCAAAACTCCTTTTTCTACAACAAGCACACGCTCACTATTCCTTCCACTGAACTCTTTATCCTAATTATGTTGGTTTTCCCATGTTCCTTTCACCAACTCTATCTATTGTTTTGATTGTGCCTGTATCTCGTCGCTACAAATGAAGTTATTGCCTAGAGGAATTTTAGTCACACTCGCTCTGCCAGGCCTATCACTGATAGCAATTTTCTTCATGCTACACTAAATCACATTCCAATGGAATGTTATTAGGTCATGAAACAATTGTACCAGAACTGCCAAATCAATTCTTTTATCATATTTTATGCAAGGTTCTCCCCTGTAGTACTCTTCCGGATCTGTGGAGGTAAGATGGAGCATGTTTTGAGCAATTTTAAAATCTCATCTCTTGAAAACGATTCACATGTCAGTTGGTTTTCTGTTTTGATACTACCGATACTACCGATAGTGCCGACTGAGTTTTTTGAAAGGAATTGTTTAATTACTTGTACGTCACCAAAGTATTGTTATGATCATGTTAACTTTCCACCTCCTTATTGCCTTCATTCTGTTGGTAGCATGCTATTCTTTTCAAGTTAACAAGAGGGTTGGAGTTGCGCGTGCTTCAATCAAGGGAGTTCCAAGTCAAATGCTCTCGACGAAACGTGTCAATCTTCTACACAGTTTCTCCAATCAAGCCTTTCGATTATATGGAAAGAAAGATAAATATAAACAAAAAGATGATGGTGGAGGACCAAGTAAAGCAGAACGACAAAGTAAACAAGATAAATTTGATGCCATTGTTCGAAAATTCATGTTTACCATCAACAAACTAACCAAGACTTTACCCAATGGAAGTCGAACCATCTTGAAAAATATCAACTTATGCTTCTATCCTGGTGCTAAGATTGGTATTGTAGGTGCTAATGGTAGTGGTAAGAGTTCTCTTTTAAAGATCATGGCTGGAGTAGACAAGGAATACGATGGTACAGCAGTGCCTATGCCAGGCATATCCATTGGATATCTACCTCAAGAACCTGTTTTAGAAGGGAAAACAGTGATAGAAAATATTAATTTAGGAGTAAAGAAAGGTCAAGCTCTATTGGATCGTTATAACGAATTAAGTGAGAAATGTGCGGATCCTTCGCTCTCTCCAGATGATTTAATGAAAGTAATGAATCAACTGGAAGAAACAACCAATCAAATTGATGCAGGGAATCTATGGGAATTAGATCGTTTTAAAGAAAGAGCAATGAATGCTTTACGTTGTCCTCCTTCTGATGCAAAGATTGAATATCTCTCAGGTGGTGAGAAGCGTCGTGTTGCATTAGCTCGTCTATTGTTAGAGAACCACGACCTTCTCCTCTTAGATGAACCTACCAATCACTTAGATGCTGAATCAGTCGCATGGTTAGAACAATATCTCTCAGAATTCAAAGGAACAGTCGTTGCCATCACTCACGATAGATACTTCTTAGAGAACTCTTGTGGTTGGATTCTCGAACTAGACCGTGGTGAAGGTATTCCTTATGAAGGAAATTATTCTTCCTGGCTTGAAAAGAAACGTCAACGTTTAGAAGATGAAAAGAAACAAGATGAAAGATTAAAGAAGACGATTGCATCAGAGTTAGAATGGGTTCGATCAAACCCTAAAGCACGTCAGACAAAGTCTAAAGCTCGTTTAAACAAGTACGAAGAACTAATTTCAACTCCTGTTAGAGAGGTTGCGAATAGTGTTAGTATCTATATTCCACCTGGACCACGTCTAGGTAGTACTGTTATCGAAGCAAAGAATGTTCGTAAGGCCTATGATGATCGAGTATTAATCAATGACTTATCCTTCTCTATCCCTCCTTCTGCTATTGTTGGAGTGATTGGACCTAACGGTGCCGGCAAGGTAATCCATTGAAATCTTATGATATCTTTCTCTAACCTGTGATATGACATCAGAGTACTCTCATTAAGATGATTGAAGGGAAACTAAAACCTGATGATGGTAGCTTCCTTGTTGGAGAGACAGTTCAACTAGCTATTGTCGATCAAGAACGTGAAGGACTTCAAGGAGATCAATCAGTTTTTGATGAGATCACTGGTGGTAAAGATTCTTTAGAACTAGGAACTGTAGAGATTAATGCTCGTACTTATTGTTCATGGTTCGGATTCAAGGTACTTATATATCTTATCGCTGATGTTATTATATGAGATGATGTGTTGTGTTGTGATGGCTATTTAGGGTGTGGATCAATCAAAGAAAGTCTCTTTGCTATCAGGAGGAGAGAGAAATCGTTGTCAGTTAGCAAAGTTAGTGAATTCTGGTGCTAATGTTCTCATATTAGACGAGGTAAACATCAACCCTATCCAAAGACTCAAGTATCATCATTCTTTCTTTATAGCCTACCAACGATCTAGATGTTGATACCATTCGATCATTAGAAGAAGCATTGTTAGAGTTTGGTGGTTGTGTCATTGTTGTAAGTCATGACCGATATTTCCTTGATCGTCTATGTACACATATCCTAGCTTATGAAGGAGAAGGACAAGTGAACTTCTTTCAAGGGAATTATCAAGAATATGTTGATTGGAAGAAAACTCAATCAGGTTCTGATTCTATTAATGCTAATGGTAGAGATAAGAAAGCTAACTTCGCGAAACTTGCTCTCTAACTAATGTGGGAGGTATGATGTAAAATAATAGAAACAGTCTATTTAAGGAATTGCTTAATAACAAACCGTTCATAAAGTATAGCGAGCGATAGAAGTCCTTTCCATGCTCATTACATCATGTTTGAGACTAGTCTATCAGTCGCTATTGAGCTAAAAATCTCTTGAATTAGATATATTATGAAGATGATAGAATAAACAAAAAACAAAATACAATGAAGAGCCTTTCTAGAGTTATAGCTAAATCAATACAACCACTACATCGTAACCAACCTACAACACCGAGTATGATATCAATGGAATGTCAGTCATTGCACTACTACTGTAGTTTTTGCAGACAGATGACCGAAGAAGAGAAGACAAAGCGATCATGTTGATGAGGATCAATTAACTTGACTAATGTTAATAACATCTTTAACTCTTCTTCTTCCTCTTGTTCTGCTGTGAGTAGTGGTTGTGTTACTCCATTGTTATCGAATTGTGGTTGTTGATTAGTACGTGGTGTATTAATATATAAAATATGGAAAAATTGTTTAAATTCTGCACCATTTAATACACCATCAACATCAGCATCAAATTGTTTAAATAAATGTAAAAAATTATTTAAATATTCACAATGTGATCTTAATTGATAATCTAATATAATTTTAATAAATATTGGGAATGATAATTTTAATAAATCTTTTTTATTAATTTTAATTTCTTTTGGATCTTTTATTGCGATCTTTAATGATGGGGAGGAATATCCAAGTCGTTTGATATCACGGGTATTGGTTTTATCGTATCCTAATTGACCTGATTGAAAGGTATCACCACTGTGATAGGTGACATTAGGTGTTCCCACGACGTAAGTAGCATTGGGTTTCGTTACTTTGTGAGGGATGACAGTGTTCCCAGGTAGTAGATGAGCAGTTCCAGTGATAATATTATCAGAAGATGTCATAGCAGTAATCGCAGGTGAATCATCACGTTCTAACAGTGCTTGACGTTTGAGTAATACACCAATAGTTGTTGCGTCAGATGTATTGTAAAGATAATGAATCATATCATTCCATTCATCTTCATAGATATAACCTGTATTAATCTTATTTTCTAATAATTGTTGTAAATGTTGTGAATCTTTTAATGGATTTCTACCCATAATATTTACCATCGTTAATTCTTTAATCGATTTTAATAATTCATTTTGAACATAACGAAAATCTTCTTCAATTTCATTACGAAATATTTTTTGAAATACTGATACTTCATTATCTTCTATAGAATATATATCTAATGCTTTAAGTAAGTTCCCTGCATGTCCTACTGCTAATGAACGGAGACCGTATTTCTTCTCGAGTGTACGGTAAGTGTGTTGTTCGATCGTTTCTAGCGGAACGTTCCCCACACCTTGTAAAGCCTTCTCATTCGCGATGGTTTTACTCTCATAGATTTGAGAGATAATATCTTTACATTCATTGAGAGTAATGACTCGACATCGCCCGTCATCCATTGCACGTTGAACATCTTCTCGGAAGGCGTGAAGCCATTGAACTGGTGACTGCAATGCCATCGTCCCTCGTGCTGGTGATTGAGTGGTAATAGAGCGAGTCATAAAGCTTGGATCAGTTACTGAGCCATTTAATTCATCAACTCCACCGCCACGTTCTGGTGATTGGAAGTTGAATCTACTGGCTGACGTAGATCGTTGTCTGCTTCGAGCATACCCTGGTGTATTGCTATTCCCACCCACCGATACTCCTCCTGACACCAAGGAATTCGCACTATTTGATCGCTTTAATGTCGTATTAGGATTCTTCTGAGGCGTTTCACCAAATAGTGACACTGAAGTGTCAAATTGAGGTGCAGTAGTGTTAGGCTTCCTTGTACTTCCACCACCAACACCATCATTACCACTCATAGGTGTCTCTCTTAAATAATTAATCTCTTGTGTCGCTGATCTTAAATGATTTCTAAGTTCAAGAATTTTCTTATTTTGTGTTTCTGCTTCATTATTTAACAGTTTAATCGATTCTTCCAGTTTCATGATATTCTCTTGTAATTGTTCAATATTCTGTTGTTGGAATGACATCTCCTCACGTAATTGTATACATTCTTCTGCATAGGTATTACATACTTGTTGAAAATCAGATAAAAAATTAGAATGAACATTTCTTAGTTCTTTAATACCATCACCAAGGATAGGAGAAACTACAAGAGAAAGAGAGAGTGATAGATTTGAGACATACAATATAGATATATAAGATGATGAAAAGATCACTTACTACTTTGACAGAGAAGGATGACCTGTTGAAAGGCTGCATCATATAAACCATGCTTGGCAAGAATAATCTCCATCTTCTGAAATAATGGATTCGTTTCAAGATTCATCAACCTTGCTTCTAATTTCTCTAATAATGATTGTACATGAATTTCAAATGCTTTTTCAAGTATACTTTCATCACCATTCTTTAATTTTATTCGTAAATGTTTTAAATTATCAAAGATTGTTGCAGCTTTTGCTATCTCTGTAGGAGTTAATGCCTCAAATGCTAATGCATTAGGAAATGTTGACATGATTGACAATGGATTGACGACCTATAAACTCGTCTGATCGTGTAGATTATAGGGAGGATTAGGTCTTTGATTCGCCTTTCTTTCGATCTTTTTATCAACTGTCGTTTATTACGACTTTCACAAAAAACGACTTTTCTAAAAATCAATAATTTCGATTATTTGTTCATCAAATTACATGGATTTTATTTTCAAATGAAGAATGAAAGGGGGGTAATGAAGGGTTACACAACTACAACAACTACTACAACAACAACTACATAACATAGTAAATAGTGATACTTTAAATGAGGCGTACATGGAAGGGGGAAAACGTATTAAGCGTTGTAAACACAAAATCCTCTATAAAAACCAGGTTGGCCTCTTCCATAGATATCGGTGTTACCACACACCGGCTCGAAATCAAATTGCTTGGTGTTAAACGTACCAGCACACTGACCACCCACTGAACCATAAATCTGAACGTTTGCATGATCACTTGTACACTCATCGTAATAAATATCAACACCTTCACCCTCATCAGCAAAACATGTTTTAAAGTGATAGATATCAATCTTAGAAGAATCTGTCCAATCTGTATTAGCAATACACTTATCCTTATTCTTGTAGTAGACAAAACCTACACCATACATATCATCTGCAAGGGATGATGGGTTAGAGGAGACGTAAAACTGGTTGCCAGTAACGCATGTGTTCTTCGGGAAGTAGAAGGTCTGCGTGGCGGAGGGATTAGCGACTTTACAAGAACTGTCCTTGAAATGAAGGATATTTAAAGCATAATTATTACTCGCTGTAACTCCAACTTTATACATTAAACCAAAGAAACAATCATTTAATCGACGAACATGTCCTTCACGGAAGTTAATGTGATCACAGTATGCATCATTTCCAAAGTTAGAATAAAATAAATAACCCGGAAGGACACCTTCTGTACTCACTTTTCGTAAATGAGGCGAAGATTGATCTGGTGTGGCAACCCAATCGGATGATTCTTCTGCTGGAAAGGTTTCTGAGAATTTGAAGAAAGAATGATCTCCTCTGAAATTCTCTTCAGTCAATTCATTAGAAGCAACTAAAATAATCACACAGAATAAGACAATCAATTGAACAAACAACATCTTTTCTTGAACTTGATAATTGTTTAGTTGTGTTGGAGATTTGAACCGTTGCTGGGTCTTATGCATACAATATATTTATGCATAGGAAGGATGTATCGTGCCTTATTAAGAGAAAGATTACAGTAGTGTCAAGTTATGCAAAAAGAAGATTCTTCTTGTTTTCTTGTTGAAAGTTATTCAAACATCTCTTTTCTTTGACAGATTCCTTTAAGGGCTGTTGTGAGGGCAAAAGATCAGAAATCATTCATTTGGAACTATAAAATTATCATTGTCGGGAAAAGAATGGATATCAAACTAAAGGATGCTTCCATCTATTTAAGGAATCAATTAAAAGCTAATTATGTAACCCTACCACAAGTATCACCAAGGATTCCAATTAAAAGATACTTTGAACTTGCTGAAAGACTCTATAAACAAGCTTATCAATATTATTTAAAGAAAGAAACACAATATATTAATGCTTATATTGATTATCAGAAGTTTCTTCTTCTTACATTAGATCGCATTCCAAAACACCCTCAATACAATCTTATTAATACCTCAACCAAATCCAATCCAAATTTGAAGAATGAAGACAAAAAGCTTATTGAATACAAGATATGGTTGGAAGGAATTCGCGGCACGGCGTTTAAGACGTTGGAAGAGGTGGTGCGATTGATGGATAAGATCGAATATGATCGTCATCAGGCTCTTGCCATTGACACATTAGAGGCTGAGTTTGATGACGTAGATATCAATTCAGCTGGAGTTGCACCACCGTCTTCTTCTTCTGCTTTGTCTCCTAATGTGTCGGATGGTGGAGATGTGAAGGATGACAGCAGACCTGTTTCCACGAAAGATATCCCCAATCTCATCGCTAGACTGAGCTTTTCCTCACTCCCTTCATCGGAGGGGTTGCTATCTCCGACTGCCCCAGTCGTGGAGGATGTTAATAGTGCGATGACGACTGTAGAATCAACTGTTTCCACTGATGCACCACTCCCTTTACCATTGCCCCTTCCGAACACAACCCATTCCATCGAGACCACTTCCATCGAGAATAGTCAGTTTCCACTACAACCTCATTTACATACTCTTGTTGACGAACCTATTGTTCCTGAATCACTTTCATCAGAGTCTCGATCAACCTCGATTCAGATCTCAGAGCATGACTTCGACTTACTGAATTATGGTAAACTTCCGGTTCCCGCCGCTCCAGTGGCCCCTTCAGCACCTCTACCATTCCCAGAGCCTAGTCTACTTCCTGCTATACCTATGCCAGCGGATCTCCCTTCATCCACAACTCTGACTCAAGGCCCTCCCATTGAACAGCAGCAGCCTGCTGCAAACTCGAGTAAGTGGGATATACTCAAGAATCCTTATGATCTCTCCCCGAAAGGAGAAACGGCAAAGTCTCTCCCTTTACCTCAACAAGTGGATTTCAAATCTCAAGGATCCCTTCCACTGCCTCCAGTATTGGCGTCGATCACATCGCCTGCTGTTGTCCCACCCGTCACTGCAAACACGATCCCAGCAAAACCATTATTACCTTTAGAGGATCTAGCCATCGCAAAACATCTTTTAACTCGGGCGACATCAAGGTAATGCCTTCTTATTGAGTTTATCCTAATATTACCATTCTCCTCTTTCTCTGTAGCTTCGCTGTACCACCACCAGTGACAACAGTATTAAACATCCCTATCAACCAATATCAAGCACTTTCCTTCTTTAGAGATGACTTCCATGTCTCATTTACAGGGTTCTTATCGAATATTCCAATCGAATTACAAATGTCTCGTGCAGCATTAGAAGGGAATCGTTGTTTCTTTATTCATGTTGGTATTGGTGTGGGTATTCATCCTTTCTTATTACAATCATTCTTTCGTTTCTCTTCTCATAATATCTTACAAAAGAATAAAGGTAAAGTGATTCCTTTTGTATTGCTTGTTATTTATTTATATATGTGTGTGTATTTTATAGGGCAATGGTATGAGGATTTGTTAACATCTGTGATCAATTATTGTGATCTTGTTGATGCGAATGCTTTGTCGATATTATGGCCAAAGGAATTTGATAATTATTATTTTTGTTTTTTATCTGGAAATCTTCAACATCCTGTCATTACAACCTTCAAGAAGAATAATAAGGTTCCAGTAGAACAGTTGCAGGAAGTGATCATTCACTGTGATGGTAGTCACTTCACTTTATTGCGCCCTAGAATGAGTCCTCAGTCTACTACTGCTGTGAGGGTTAAGGTAAGTCGATAGTTATTTCGTGAGTGAATCATGATAATGGTGTCTTCTATCTTGATAGATGATCGGTCAGATTGTTGCTTTTGGTAAGATGACCCAATGTACAGTTCAAGAGAATGTATCAATGGAGTTAGAAGGAGTAACAGAAGAAGAGAGATCGATTGAAGGTATTGTTAGGCAATTATTATCTTACTCATAAAAGCATATTGAGTCTATGACACTAAATAAGAGGGTAGGATTGAAATTTTATAAACTTGTAAGAATACTATTATAACACAAACCAATCCTTGAATAATCTATAATGAACGTGGCTATTGTATGTAGTTCTTGCTGATGAAGAGACGAAGATAAAAACTTCTTTTAATTTGACGTCATAGCTGTTGAAGAGTTTCAATACGATAAAATACGAAAAATACGGTATGCATACGATTAAGCTGTTCTCATTTTCGTCTTAAATTTGGAGAAGAATGATCTGCTGCTGCTCTTCGTTCATTAATTCATTAATTATCCACTTCTATGTTGTTTAATTATTATTATTATTATTATCGAATAGAAAAACTGTAAGACATAAATCTAAAATAAAAAAGCAACAAAGAAGAAAAGTACTAGTCGATCGCACCCACCATAATGGATTATTCTTATTATTATCGTCGATTCTTTCTTGTTATATTTTATATATGGATTCCTTTTATCAACTATTCTTTTGTCTATGCTGCAACTATCTATTGTGGCGTTGGTTTATTTTGTACTGGCTCCTATTACACTGTCGGTAGTAATACCTATTGCTCTTGCTCTACGTGTCCAGCGAACACGTATCAACCAACCACACCGAATTCCGCAGGTTCTTCTTCCTGTGTAAACTGTCCAGCAAATTCCTTCTCCTATCCAGGATCTGGAGCATGTTACTCCGCTTCTCCGACACTTTTACCAACCTTCTCCCTCTCTCCCACCATCGCACCATCTGCTCTGCCCAGTGGACAGCCTTCCTCTCATCCAAGCAGTCAGCCAAGTCAACAGCCGAATAGTGCTCCGACAGGTCAACCAACGAGTTCCCCATCTGTTCAACCAACAACCACGCCCTCCTCTCAACCGTCCAAGCAACCAATTACATATCCATCTACCACACCAACCAATCAACCAACAAGCAGACCAACAACACAGCCCACAAAGAGACCGTCAAATAAACCTTCAGCGCAACCTACAAGCAGTCCTTCTCGGCCACCTTCCACTCAGCCAACGAACAAACCAAGCTCTCAACCTTCCTCACAACCCACCACACTACCTAGCAGACAACCATCCGCTTTACCGACAAGTCATCCATCTGTCCAGCCCTCCTCAAAGCCAAGTAGAAGACCAACAATTCAACCAACTTCGTCACCTACCAGTCAGCCCAGCGCGCGACCAAGTAGATGTCCTTCGACTCTCCCCACGACACAACCAACGATCTCTCCCACGACATTTCCGACTGCAATGCCGTCTACCCAACCAGTGAGTCATCCCACTTCACAACCTTCAAATAAACCCACCACACACCCTACCTTACAGCCTACATCACATCCTTCACAATCTCCATCTGCGATACCAACCAACCAACCTTCTGTAACTCCCTCCTCTTCACCTACCGTTCAACCGTCAACTGTACCAACCAACACTCCATCTGCTATACCCACGAACATACCCAGCTCACAACCTTCAAACTGTCCGTCCAATCAACCCACAAATAAACCTACTAATACCCCTTCATCGTGGCCAACTATAAAGCCAAGCACTCAACCAACAAACAATCCTTCAAACAAGCCCTCTACTCAACCAACATCCTCTCCTTCGAGACTTCCAACTTCTCAACCATCAAACAATCCTACAGTAACCCCTTCAGACATACCAACCTCGCAACCTTCTGATAATCCCACAACACAGCCGACCTCATGTCCTACCTCACAACCATCGAATAAACCAACTGCACCACCGAGTACAACTCCAACCAATAAACCTTCACTGCAACCAACCTCTATACCCTCAATCAATCCTTCAGCACAGCCGGCCAGCTGGCCATCGAGCGGGCCATCTACAATACCCACCCATCAACCTACCTCACAGCCTACTAGCTGTCCCTCCAAGGAACCCACTAATAAACCAACTAATCGACCGTCTGCTCAACCAACATTCTCTCCTTCATCACAACCCAGCAGTCATCCCAGCGTCTTTCCGTCTGGTCAACCTTCCTCTCTTCCATCATCGCAACCATCGCTTCGCCCTACTCTACAGCCTACGAGCACTCCAACCAGTCAACCGTCGTACGATCTGTCCTATCTCAATCTTACTTCTAATATGACATCTCCCTTCCGAGTTATCGGGAATCTCACTGGCTGGAAAGAAGTCATATTCCCTATTGGAATCACCATAACAGCTGCTGGCTCCACTTCACAGTCCTTTGACCCTGTATTCTCTTCGTTGATCGTTTCTCAACCGACCAGTGGCTCGTATTATGTGATCTTTGGATCTCAAACATCTATCGTTCCTCGATCTATGATAATCCCTGTAAGCCTCTCCGATACTACCCTTTCCCCGCCTTCGAGTATCTTCCCCTTCCCCGTTACCAGTGGGCAGCAGTCAATTTATCGAATAGACACCACCTTCCGCAGCTGCGAACGAGTTACTTCATGGAATAACGGGATGTTACAAGAGATATTACTCTGTAATCCTTTGTCAGCGGAGTGTTATGTGGTATTTTGGAGGACTTCTGATGACTTCCGAACGATTGTTTCGACTCTCTACTCTCCTGATAGAGATCAATTCGGTGTCACAACAGCAGTGCTGCAAGATATCAATCAAGATCGATTGCATGATATGATAATCTGTGCTAATACCAAGTATTGTACAGTATTCTTTGGCAGACTTCATTGGCCTCCACGTATTGATGCAACGAAAGTTATCGCAGCCGATGGCTATCAGATCACAGCAGATCGTAGCTGGATTGCGATCATGGGCTTAGCGGTTTCGAGTGTGAATGATATGAATGGTGATGGATATGAGGACATTGCTATCGCTACGCTAACAAGTGGTTTTCGGAGTTTAATCTTTATTGTCTTTGGAAAGAGTCGTGAGAGTATATCTTCCATCTCCTTGGCTGATGTATCGAATGGTGTGAATGGGTTTAGGATTTACGGTGATAAGGGAGCATACACTGGCTTTAGTGTCACTGGCATCGGAGACTTCAATCTAGACGGGTATGATGACATGGCAATAGGGAAGATATCAACGAATAAGCTAAGTGAACAATCAACTATTATCCTCTTTGGAAACAAAACAACGGAATTATCCGACGAAGACTTATCTCTACCGTCAGATGAAAAAGCAAGAGAACTCACGATGATTGAGGTTGAAGGTGCTGGTTTCTTAGTCGCAGGCCCAGGGGATCTGAATGATGATGGCATTCCAGATTTAATTCTCGTTTATAATCCTTCTTTCATTAATCAAGGTCGAGCATATATTCTCACCTTCCCTCATGGTGTAACGAGTCCTCCAACGAGAATGCCTTCCTCGACACCCTCTAAGGCACCTTCCATCACACCTTCTTCTATGCCTACCTCACCACCAACGGATACCTCCTACACATCTTCCCCGTCCCTACCCACCACTGCAGCCCCTTCTCCAGCTCCTTCAACTACAAGGAGTGCTAGGCCTTCTACCTTAAAACCCACAAAGGCTCCGAGCCTTCGACCAGTAGTCATTCGTCCCAGTCACTCTCCTTTCCAAACTCGCTGTCCAACCATCAAACCAACCAATCACCCTACATTTAAGCCAAGTCCCTCTCCTTCTTCTCTTCCCACTGTAACATATCCGACGAATTCATGGGCTCCATCATCCTCTTTCTTCGCTCCATCTACCTCAGATCATGTGATAATAATCACTTTCCCTGGCATCTATTATGAAAATACTTCCAGTACTCGCAATATCTTTAAGATTCAGAGCACTGGACACGTTTATATCTCTACAGGAACAAGTGAGAATCTCTTCCACTGCCAACCTGTCAGTTCTTCTGCTCTTACTCAAGTGATTGTTACTAACTTTAATATCAGGACAGATGGGATCGATCTGTCTGCTTTCTCCTCTTTAAAAGGTGTACAAGATCTTAGTTACCAGACATTACCACTAACACTACTCCTTACGAGTAACTATCAGATCATATTAACATCATTGCAGTCTGTGTCTCCGAAACAATTGCAATTAATGTTCTCATCTTCATCTTCATCTTCTTCAACTTCGACATCGAGTTCTTATTCTCCTTTGACCTCTGATCAAGTTCAGACGACCTTCGCAGATCCTACTATTATCGCATCACTTTGTTTGATGTTCATATTTTTTATTTTCAGTTGGGCGGGAGGATTATACTCTTCTCACACAATAGATAAACCTTCCCCAATGTCAAAGATAAGAATGAAAGATTCTGATGAAAGAGATCCTTCCATACAGGATATTTTTCCTGAAATGGAAGAGTCATCTAATTCCTCCCTCTCGTCTGTCTCGATTGAGGATGAAAATATCGATGATATAGAGATTGGAGAGCGGGATTCTTTATCATCTTTTGATTTTGATAAGTCTTCAAACATCCTTTCTGTGGATATTCTCTCTCATGAAGAGGAGGAAATGAGCGATAGTTATTATAATATAAGTAATATGAGTATTGATGAGAGTATATAAACATCGATTAAAGAAAAGGTTCCTCAAAGTTAAGATATGTTATTATGATATTGAATGAGATTAATAATGACTGTAGTATATACATTATTTTCTCCTCCTTTTTTTTTTTTTTTCTTGTTCTCTATTAATTGTATTAACATTTAATAGAATCAAATCAAATCAAAACAAAATACAGCATATCGGTTCACTTCTCTATGTTATGACGATATCTACCATATAGAATTAATAATGATAATGGGAGCTTGAGGAAGCAAGTAATAAACTCCAAATCAGGTGTGTAGGTAGAGCATAGAGAGAGAGAGAGAGAGAGAGAGAGAAGCGACTGCTCGATGATTATTCAATCTTCAAGAAAGAATACTCCAGTATAGTTACTAGAAATCAAGAAAAGATGAATCAAATTGAGTAGTGCTTTAATATTATTAGACGAGATTTTTATTGATTTTATTTGTATTCGTTATTAATAGAGGAAATTGAAAAATAAAAATATATAAAGACAAATGAAAGACAAGAAAACCAAAAAAAAGTCAAAAAATCATTTTAAAGTTGATGAGGTTGCACAATAGTATTAAAGGTTGTTAGAAGTTCAGTTGTAGTCTTTCTTTGATTTGGATTTAAATTAGTTGTTGTGATAATGAAATTATTAATTTCATTAGAATAAGCATTCAATCGAGTAATAGTTCCAGGGATACGAGGTAATGTCTTTGAACACATATTAAAGATCGACAAACCAAGAGCATAGATATCACTTTTCTTTGTTGTTTCCTGAGTAATAAATAACTCTGGTGCAAAGAATGCAATACAACCAACAAGACTACCAAAGCTATTCGACATAACTTTTGCTAATCCAAAATCACCAATCTTAAAGATTCTTTGTCCATTATTAGAATAAGCGATAAAAATATTATCTGGTTTTAAATCTCGATGAATTAATTCCTTGGAGTGAAGATAATTTAATCCTTGTAGACAATGTGCAATCATTTGATTAATAATCCCTTCAGGGATTAGATGTTTATATAATCCTTGTAAACTTTGAGCGGTTCCACCATTACAATACTCTGTAACCATAGCAATTGTACCATGGAGAGTTATACAACGATAAAATTGAATAATTGCTGGATGATCAAGAGATGCTAATATAATAATTTCATTTTCTAAAGCCTTTTGTTGATTGAGCTTTTGCAAAACAGATGATAATGAACTAGGATCTGCAATTTTAATGGTCTTTAATGCAAGGTAGACATTTGCTGGAACAATCTTCTCATGACCCATTATCTTTCCAAATTTAACTTTATGAACTTGCCCAAATGCTCCATTCCCAAGTTCTACACGTTCAAGAATATGTTTATCAAGAGGAGGATATGGACATTGAGCTTTTAAGTATTCTAGAGCTGCTTTTGAACTTTCACGAAGGGTTAATTTTTTAGGAATTTCTTCCCATACATTTCCTCTCTGCCATTCCCATTTCTTCTTTGTAAAGCGATATCGAATATAAATCGAAGAAAAAATGTTTTCATAGATATAGTAACATCCATCGTTAGTCGGTCCGTAGACATTCCCTAATTCTTGTATTCGAGGGAAAATTTGTTCATCAGAACTCCACCAATTTCCCATCTTCTTTTCAAAAGTTTAGCAAGTGTTAAGTGTGGTTGATATTAAAGAAATGTAGATTACTGCGATTTGTAAAGACTTGCTTTAAATGCTGATATTAAAGAGAGAAAGAATCTCGTTAGGAACTTTAAGAGAGGGTGAAAAAAAAGAAATTCGGAATTTTCTCCCTTCTCTTTAAAAAGGTAACAAGTTCTTGTCGATCATTACAAAAGGATAAGCAAATGGGAAACGCTTCAAGCAATAATAACTCGAATTCAAGGACTGAAGCTTCTTCTATTAATTCTATTTCTTCGAATCCTAAAGAAAGTGAAATCTATTTTTGGGAAGAATTAAGAGAGTTAAGAGGGCCTGATGCTGATGGAGATTTTGTTCGACCAGCTAGCTTTATGATCACTCCTATTTGGTACCGTTTTGATTATGAAAAACTATCTTGGTCATGGTCACCTGAAGCAAAAAAGGATCTTTGGATGTCCGTTGATACTCTTATTGTGTCAAGCGGATTTTGGAAAGGCGAGACACCAGCTCCCCCGAACGTGAAAATCATTAATGCCTTGAGAGAATTAAAACCAAAACCAATGATAACATATGTTCGTCAAACTAAAGATTATCTTGGTCGAGGTGCATTTGGAGAAGTGTATAAGTATGATCTAAATGAATCCAGTCAAATTATTGCAAAGAAATTTCAAATCGTCAATTATCAACATTGTGCAGTAAAGAAAATTCAAATTAATCCTCAAGATCAACAATTAAATCGAAAAATTGTTAAAGAATTATCAATATTATATGAAATCACACAAATTCCAAATGAACATATTATTTTCTTTTGGGGTATACGATATACTAAAAACTATGTAGAATTAATTATGGAATATTGTTCAGGAGATTTAAAATCAATTATTCGACGACTTAAAATAGCTTTACCACATTCTCTTGTTCATTGTTTAGCTTTACATCTATTACGTGGTTTAGATTTTTTACATTTTCATGATATTATTCATCGTGATATAAAACCTGATAATATTTTATTTGTTCAAGAGAATGAAAAAATATGCTTTAAATTATGTGATTTTGGATTATCTCGACATGCTGAAGCATTACCATTTACTACAATTGGTTTTACTCCAGGATATATCCCTCCAGAATGTCTTTTCCAGAATCATTATTCCAAGAAGATGGATATTTGGGCATTAGGAGTTGTATTGTATGAATCTGTTTCACCAAATATTAAACCTTATGATAGATGTCTTCAGAATTTCTTAACGAATAATGGGGTTTTAGCTTATGAACCTCTTCCACCTGGATCACATATAAGCACTGCTATCAGAAATTTAATATCTCAGTGTTTAACAATCTCCTATGAGGAAAGACCTGATATTATACAATTAAAAGGACTTTATGAGTTAGAATTTGAAATGAATTAATGCATTATCTTTGGTAACTATAATTCTCTTTTAGTTCCGAATTTACTTTCTGTATCTTCATATTACTTGACGAGAGCCTCTTTCCTTCTCAAGAATCAATTGTACCGTTGATCCTCATGAAAGATCCATGAAGCTTCATCATCTCCTTCGCGAAGTCGGGCAGAGTCTTCTGAATTGTTCCATGATATATCCAAGCATGAGCAAAACGAGAGATTAGTCAGCTAATGGTATCCAAGGAACTGATGTTTAATCCTCGTTAAAGCCTTTAGAATCGTTGAGATAATTCATTTTTAAATCTTTTAGCTTTCCTAAAACATTTTTCATACTCTTTCTAACTTCAGATCTCTCTTCTCGAGTGCTTCGAGGTTCTTTCGCTACAGCATCATCTAATTTTACAAGAATTGGATGTTTTTTGATTGGTTGAGGTGGTTGATCTTCCATCACCTTCCCTTGCTCATCTCTCTTTTTCTTTCGAACTTTATCATTTACATGAGCATTAAAAGATGGTGTTACCATACTACTAGCTTGATAATAAGATCCAGGACCTAATACATCATTAATGTTAGTATTATTCACCTCGACAGCTAGTGTTAGTACCTGGATTAGGAACTTCAAATTTTGTTTTCCTCTTATCAACCTTTGTTGGAGCAAAGGGAAGACTGCCTTTCACATTCAATGTACTTTGATCAGAGAGATAAGCTCCTGGTCCCTATATAAAACACATATAATACCAATCAACTCTAACCCAGAGACTGAAAGAATGAGAAGACTTTACCGGTGCTTCAGCAATCTCAAAACTTAACCGATCAGAAACTGGCGAAGTCGATTTATGAGATGATGTGAGGAAAGATCTTTTAGATGATTGTGAGGATTGCATCGTTCCACGTGGTGAGGAACTTCTAGAACGACCTCGAAGTTGTAAAGAAGGGAGTGGAGATGGTTCCCTTTCGTTCAATAGTCCTTCGTCTGGAAGTGGTGGTGATTGAGATATGCTCCTTGTTGAGAGACTTCTGAATTGTTCATTCTGACTAGACGGTGAAGGAGATCTCCTCCATCCATCAACAATTTTAATCGCAGTATTTCGACTACCAATTCGATCATGATTAAATAAATTTACTGCATCTGTATAAGGACGTTTTACTTCCTCAACTTTTTCAAATCGTTTAGCATTATCAAAGAACATTTCTCTGGCAATAATGATGAAACTGTCATTATGCACTTCCCCAAATTACCCAGCTCTGTAAAGTGCACAAAGAATTATCATCGATCAGCAGTCATTACCTTTAGTTTACGAGTGCTTTTATCACTGTTTGACTTGAGATTCGCCTTTTTTTATTGAAGATGGAAACCTTTCTGAAGCCTCCATCATCATTTAAATTTCTTGTAGTTCATGATATTGATGCATCTTCAACATCAAAACTATCAGAAAGATTTGTTCCTCAAGCACCTTACTATGATGCAATTCTTGTTATAGGTCCTTTATATCAAGAAGAAATTGAAACAAAACAAGATGAAGCTGTTGCATTAGGTGATATTGCATCACTGTTAGCACAATTAGAAAATATTGTATGTCGTGTAATTTATCTTCCAGCAGAGAAAGATCCTTTACCACTCCTCTTAGAACAAACACATCTTACACCCAATTCAATAGGAATACATGGTAGACGATTGAATCTTACTTCAAATTTATATGTTTTAGGTTTTACAGAGAAATCTGATACTTCTAAAGTTGATCCTCGTAATAATCCTTCCCTTGAACCGAATGAAGAAGAGATTGAAAATCTTGAGATTGTCTCAGGGATTTCAACGGAAATTATTCGAAATATGTTAATTCATCGAACAGAGGTCCTTCCATTGGAAACAGTGAACCTCTATCCGGTGGATCATGCTCAATCAGTGAATGATGTGGGCATCTTTCTTCTTAACTATCGCTATGCTCATACGTTAAATCAATTCCTCTTTCATATGAATGATGAGATTGAGAGTGCTAATATTGATTTATGTATTATTGTCTCTCATGCAACGAATGATATCGCAAGATTACCAAAGAAGTTTGGGAAGCTGTCGATTGTAGCGCCAAAGAGTTTAAGACAAGGTTACTTCACCACAGTTGAAGTAAGTCAAGTAGAAGGAGGAAAATGGACAACAACTATGATTGAACATCATCAGTTATAGATCGTATTAATTGTTGAACCTACTTTCCTTCGTTTCTTGTAAGTAAATTTAATATTAAATCTTCTTGGAAGTTTCGTTCAATATTAGAAGCAAAATTGGATTAAAAGTGTCAATATAGATAAGAGAGCGAATGAGAGGAAGCAGTTACAACTATAAATAAGAGAGATGAACTCTTTATTTATCATTTCCTCTCATATTTCAACCGGAAAGATCAAACATTGTTAACTTGTGCATCATATATGAATCAATCAAGCTCATATCATTGATTCTGTAATAAAGGAATATAAGAATAAAGACAATAAAGGTTATGATAGTAGTGAGAGTAGTTATAGTAGTATTATCTTTATTGATGATAGAGAATATAATTTAACTTGTTTATGAAGTCTACTGTAACGAGATGCTGGTACCTTCGATAAGAGAGACAGCGGTCTGTTGAGAATTCAAAACAATCAAAGAGAAGAAGATAAGAGATGCCTACAGTCATTCGAACCACAACGAATCGCTTTAATCGTACTCGAGATAGCCTTTATGGTTCTTCTTCTAATGGTTGGTTGCCATGTTCCCCAGTCTTCTGTGGTGTATGGTCGTTTGTTGTGTTATGGATAGGTTTCTTATTCTATTGTTATCATTATGGATTAATTGATAATCAAAAAATTAATACACTTGTACATAATGTTGATTTAGTCATAAATCAAACAGAAACAAACCTTCTCCGCGGTAAACATTCAATCTCTTTCACACATGCCCTCCATCCTCTCAAGATACCTGATGGTGCAACCGGTGCTGTCTCGCCAACATTATCAGAGGAAACCATCCCAACGGCATCTCCTGATGATGTATATGTGATCTTCTCAACAGATTGTACCCCGTATCAAGATTGGCAGACATTAGTGTTGTTTCACTCGGCTAAACGAGTTCGACAGAAAGGACATGTCATTCGCATTGCTAGTGGATGTACTGAAGAAAAGCAAAAACAGCTCACAGACCTATATAATAAGCTATATCATGGTTATTATTATGCTCATTTTACACCAGATTTTAAGAAAGATGCTAAAACAAAGAAGAAATGTAAGAAAAACCCTCTTATAATACCTCATACTCTTCTAACACCTATAACACACTAAATAACACCCTTGTTCTTCTTATCTTTCTTCTTACTCCTTATAGATGATTTCTATAACAAACCATGGGGATTAAAACATTGGTTAGAGAATTCTGCTCATCCTATTGAAGATCATGCAATTATTGCTTTACTTGATCCTGATATGATCTTCTTAAGACCCATCACACCTTACATCAATTCACAACCACATATTATTAATAAACGAATCCCAAAGGAAGAGATCGTAGAACGAGTACAGATGGGATCACCTGTCGCTCAGACATACGGTCTAGGTGCACCATGGACGAATGACAATCATCGTCACTTCAAGAGAGGGAAGATATGTGGAGAAGGATCACCATGTCTTGAACCAAATCAACAATATGGTGAATTACATTATTCTGTTGGTCCACCATATGTTGTAGAAAAACAAGATTTTATTAAAATTGCTAATTCATGGACGACATTAGTTCCAAGGTAAAAAAGAACTCCTCTCCCTCTCTTGTCCTCTCTTTATCACTGTGTTTATAGAGTATATGAGGATTATCCTTATCTCTTAGCAGAGATGTATGCTTATTCGATGGCTTCAGCACATGAACGTCTTCCTCATCTTCAGGTCGATCATTATATGGTGTCTAATGTCGAGTCAGGTGGAGAGGGTTGGGATTGGGTTGATGCTTTACCACAAGTCTGTCTGCCTCCTGAAGGTCCTGAACAAGTGTTTTATCCTAGTTATTCCCTCCCAACTGTTATACACTTCTGTCAGGCATATCGAGCAGCAGAATATATGTTCGGAAAGAGAAGAGTCCCACATGATCTCTTTGATTGCACCCATCCTTTGTTTGTTGATATTCCATCAACTGTTGCACAAGCAGATTATGTCATTACTAAAGATGCTAAGGTAAGCTATATATCAGTGTATATACGCTGTTATTATCAGTAATGATGGATGTGGTGTCTGATAGAAGGAGAAGGTGAAGAGTGCTCGTCGTGCTAAAAGAGATACTTTCATGGTTTGTGCGATTTATTCTGCGATTAATCTTGCGATGATAGATTATAAGCAGAAGATTTGTGCAAGTCAGAGTAATACCAGCTATGATAAGACCTTCAAACTGTAGATATAGTCTTATGAGTAAGATGATGTGGAGAGATTGACAGATTGGATCTTTTCTTTGTATGTGCTGTTTTCAAATGTTGTAGATGAGAGTAAAAATGATGATAATAATGATTGTTCATCTTATTCTTTTGATTTGACATAAGGTTGAACTTTGATTAAACAAAATCTATTCAAGCATCCTTTCATCAAACCCTCACGAAACTATATATTAGATGCTCCAATCCTATAGCTGCAAGCGAAGAATGGACAATGGCTCAGTGGCCTCGCTTTCCACAAGCAAGGATTTTACCATGAACCACATGAACCATAGGGAATCACCAAAGGTATTCCTTCAAGTCTAGTCTTTGTGTAGATTGAGTACACAAAAATTGAAGACCTCTGTCAGCGAAAAAAAATGAATGAGAAAGAATTGGCAAAAGGAGATCATATGAAGATGAAGATAAGTTGCAGGAAAGACACCAATATGCGGTGAAAGTAATGAAAGAGGAGCGGGAAATTGAGGAGAAAGAAAACAGACTCTTCGAGAGCAGTCGCGCAAGGAGGAGCGAGAAGATGCACACTACTATGCTGAACATAAGATATTAATGAAATTATAAAATTAATCAAAAATATTCTAAATCGTTACATCTAATACTCAAAGAAATATCCTATTAATAAGAGAACAAAAGACATGATACACATGATACACATACATACAAAGAAGGTTATGACGTTATATAATATTATTCTGGTTGCATTTCAAATTTATAACATGTTACCTTATCACCGAAGTAATCTTTCACATCAATTAAATTATATTCTCTATCATCAATAAAGATAATACTACTATAACTACTCTCACTACTATCATAACCTTTATTGTCTTTATTCTTATATTCCTTTATTACAAAATCAATGATATGAGCTTTATTACTATCTGATGCAAAGTAAACATCAATCCTATCACCAGTACTACCACTATTCCTATCACTGCTACCTTTATAATCAATACCTAAATGATCTAAATGATCATAGGTTGCCGCTTCTAGGCTAGGATCTCGCGCAGTAACAAAGATTATCTTAGAGTCTAATGCAGTCGCTCTTTGTAGTAAGTGGAAGAATCCTTCTCTGTCAGTATGTGATGGTAATTCACTGACGATATGAGCTTTCCATTCCTCTGTACACTGTTGATCAGCAAGGTCATAGTCTTTATGGTGGGAGTAATAGTATTCAAAGGTTTCTTTCCACCATTGTTCAGTAATCAGTGGATATTGGAGAATCGTTTCATCAATATCAAAGATTAATAAACAATGATTCTCATCGATATTCACTGATGTAAAACTTGTAATGGAATGAAACTTTTTCTCTGAATCATTTACTGATTGGGATTGCATCATAGATATTCCTTTATGACTGATAGCAAGCAAGTCAATATTCTCGTCTCTATTAGATAAAAGAATGAATAATAATAAGTTCTTCTTATAAATCTCATAATATCATGCACTTCTCATTATTTTACAGTGCCTCCTCTCCTCATTGCTTGTTGTTGTTCTCTTCTGGCTTCTGGAGTGTTGTCTTGTTGTTGTCTCCCTACGAAATATTAAATATCAATTGTTAAGAAGAATGTATTAAAATTAAATTTACAATATTTAAGGTTTTTTTTTTTTTTTCTTATGTCTTTTGTTTCTTTTGAACGAACAAATATATCATTCATATACATCATTCATACAAAGCTGAAACTATATTGCTTTTCGCGAAAAATAAATTTTGAAATATTAAAGAAAACATGAAATTAATAAAGAATAAAATGAAATTAAGTTTGGGCATAGTCACCTATGACATATCCAGGGAAAATCATATCAACATATTGCTTCATTCTTATTATTCGTCTTTCTTTCTCACTTCTATTATCAAACATTGATTCTGGTGTGTGATCAATGATTTCTGTAAATAGAACTCTTTCATCACCAACACTTTCAGCATCTTCCTCATCATCATCGAGACCGTCCCAAGCTTCATCTTCAGGTTCCTCCACATCAGAATCATCAATCTCATCAGCGGTAACCGTGAAAGCCTTTTCATTTGCGACTTTTTGCCTCTTACTTGAATGAGCGTCTTCTTTCTCGGCGACTGCGTTGAACGGTGAGGTAGTTTGGAGTTGTTTGCAAGTCTTCGCATATAAGATAGGATAGAGTAGATGTTCATGCCAGACATAATCAATGTCAGCTGTAGGTGATAAAAATAGACGTTTATTTCCTTCTCCCTTTTGAATATCACGAGCTAGGACTCGACTCATTAGAAATAATTGATAATCTCTGAGCTGCTTCACACTCAGTTTAGCCTCTGGATCACGAGGAGAGGGCAAATCTGTCGTCCATGACCAATCACAATTCTCAACTAAAGCTCTTGCAAGTGGTTGATATTCAAATTGAATGTTTCCTATGAAAGTATTTGGATCAGAATAATTATCGATCATCTTCGAAGAAGTTTAATTTTGAAAATGTGCAATAATAATTGCACAACATGGAATTTCGGCACGTCGGATTTCGTCAAAGTCCGCTGTGACAGTTAAATTTTGGAAACCGCTTTCGATACAGTAGATAACCTCATCGATTTTGATCCATCATCATCATCGTTTCAATTCGTAATTGATCATGATCTGATTGATTCTGTAACAGTCGAGTGCGAGAGTCTATAGGAAGTTGATTTTTTTTGTATTATATTCTTTCGAAAAGAAAGCTTGAAAGGAAGGGAAATCATGGCAGATTATTTACATATATTAAGTCGAAAAAAGAAATTTTTACAATTATTAGATGAACAAATTCGGTAATAATAGAGTTCTTTTTAAATTCAAATTAGACTTCTAATCATCTTTGTGTTCGGATCTTTAACTTAGGGATGCTGAAGAAAATCGAGAAAAAGAAATAAATGCTGCAACATCTATTCAACGAGTATATCGTGGTTCTGTCTGTCGTTACGACATTACAAAGAAGAAGTAAGTCACATCAAACCATCATCTTCAACGATTTCTTACCACATATTAACTCTCTTTCTCTCTCATTCATTAAATCAATGATATCAAAACTTTCATTTTCTTCAATCGTATCTTTTTCTCTTAGCTACGCTGTCAATGAAATTCAACGATGCTTTCGTGGTCATATGGGAAGAAAGAAGGCAAAGAATGAATCCAACGATAAACAAACCCAACGACAATTACATTATATCCATTATCTTTGTATTCAAATTCAAAGATGTTTTCGTGGATTTTATTCAAGAAAATATAAACGTGATCATGCTCGAAGAAAAGCATATTGTCGTATGATTGAAGAAAAAGGAAAAGAAATATTAAATAATATGCAACAATATGTATTTGAACAAACAGAGGTAATGCACTCCCCTTATCATTCTGACATTTCTTTTGATCTTCTGTTGTTATTCTATTTAGAGAGAGGCAGAGGAAGCTAAAATAAAACGTGAAAATGAATTTAAAGATTTAGCAAAAAATCTTCATCATTTATTAAGTACACGTCAAATTCGTGGTGTTTATAATCCTTTAACACATCTGGTCATGGTAAGAGATCGTCTTTTCTTTACTTATTTCCTATTACCATTCTTCTATCTCATTTTCTCAGCAACCAACGATGAATCAACAACCAGTCGAACAACATATTCGCGGTGTTGTCAAAGATCTTCTTCGCACTCGTGGGATTACAAAGCGCGGATTAGTCGCTGATATCAATGGTACCCTAAAGATACCGTATAACGGACAAAAATACCGTCTCAGTCTACAGGTGAGATAGAATAACTCCTTGGGATTGTATGCCTTTATTTACTGTTTTCTATCAGGCTTCAGTACCCTATGATACTGTAAGGAAGGAACAACTACGGGAGAAATTATTACATACTATATTAACACGAGATAAAGGAAGTTTCGTAGCTGGAGGAAAGACCAAACTTCTTGATAAGAACGGTGTGCCATTAACTGTTGGTGATCCTTATATGGATCCATGGGCAAATCCAATGTTAGTGAAAGGAGTGCCAGCTGATCAGAAAGAATTATTAGAAAGTGCTCATACACGCAAAGCTCTTTTTGCAACTGCTCCGACTAAACCCTTTGTCTCTCGGGTTGGTGGAAATCGAAGTACAACACTTCCCAATGATGTATTCGATGTAATAGCAGAGGCAGAAGAGACAGGAGGTGCAATTCATCGTAATCTTGGCACGGCAACGACGCGATTCGGTCTTGCCTCTACTATGGATTCAAGATCAGCCACTATCGAACCAAACTTCACTTTGGCAACCACTAATGTCCCTGATGGATATAGAAACCCCGTAGATCCGCTTCGCGGTAGCTCTACGCTACGATCGACTCAAAAGAGGTTCGTTTATCATTGTTTCATGTTTAATTCTCGTCTCAATCAATCATTAGAGTTAAAACATACAGTGCCTTAAAGAATCGAAGCCGACCACCATCAACATTGAAAACAACAGGTCATATAGCGATCTCTCAGAATAAAGTACCTTTCGATCGAATATCAGAAGTATTGAATGAAGATTCATCAGTCTTAACGATGGGAAGTAAAAGTTATGATTTTAGTCAAACGAAACAAGTTTATCATAATAACAATAATCATGCTGTTGATGATAGTTCAGAGGAGGAGGATGATTTCCGAGGATAGGTAATTCTCATGTTTTGTTTTTTTAAAAAATAATTTAATTTTATCATTATTCATAATAATAACTTTTTGAGTATTCAATTAATTCATTAATTAATTAATTAGGTTTGCTTTTCTTTGGACTGAAGTCTGGTTATACTCCAATAAACAATGATTTTTGTTTCATTTATTGCTTATCTGTCGAAATTCATGAGAAAGACTGTCATTAAGAGTTAATTTGCTCACCTCCGATGGGAGAGGCCATGAGTAGAAGTGCGGATCCCTGCAATGATGGCATTTCTCTGATTCCGTAGCATATCGAACAGTACAAAGTGCGCAAACAAGTTATAGCCTGGGGAAAGACCAACAATTTGCATCTTTCACACATCTTTCGCTAGCAGGAGCACAAAAAGATGATCCGGGGCAGTGTCACCAAAGTCGATTTTAGTCCATACTTCTTTCAAAATAATTGACAGAAAACTTTAAAATACATATTATGAATGATATAGCGACCTGTTTCTCTCTTACCTGTATAATTTGCGGCAATGTTTGACAAAGTCGGTTAATTTCAACTCTCTTGAAGGCCCTCCATTACTTGTTGCTGTGATTCCACAGAAATATCTTTAATAAAGTCAGGAATATGAAAATGTTGCTCGAATACTATTTCCACTGAGGTGGTGTGGTCCTTCAGATCATCCACTTGTTAATTTCCTTGGAAAGCATCAACCGCCCTGGCCGAGTTCTTCACCTCAAATGAGATATTTTAATAGCGTACTGGAGCTGCAGCCTTTGCTTTCGTTGTAGTGGTCTCATATTGCACTAAAGAACTCTACTTTCTTTCCATTTTTCTTGGAGTTCGATTTAATCAGGCGTCGATGTCGATAATACAAATCAAGCTTGGTGAAGCATTTATATAAATAATTCAATATGACGTTGTTCTCTAATTTGATCTCTAACCGGGACAAACTACCTTCAGAGTACCCTTATAAAAGGTAAAACGGGGAGAATATCTTCAGGCACTCGCTGAATGGCAGAGTGTTCCGCAGCCGGACGATCTTTCACTTTCTTTAGCTGTCCGTAATTTCAAGTTTTCTATTAATTCTTTCAATAATCAAAGAATAAAAAAGGAAACTTGCCAATCAAACATCGGAAAAATCTTCTGTTGTAATGGCAGGACACCACCTCCTTGAGAAAAAACAAAGCAATTATTAGCTTTACTGCTTCAATGTAAATCGTACGATCGATACTTGCAGCGATTGAATCCATGTACAAGCTAAAAACGCCATTTTCATTAAAAAGATTGAAGAGTTTACTCAATTCGTAAGAGTCAGTGGTAACTGAGTGAAAATTAACACAACCGAGAGGTAATTCTGCTTCAACCATGCAAAGCGAATGGTTTAATCATTCAAGAACAAGTTTCAAGATTTTCTGCATCTAAAAAGTGACTTATAAATCATAGCGCGAAATTTACCAGCTAACTCCTTCACTAAACGAACATCAGAATCAACTGGATCCGAAACACGAGGAATGGAATAAAACAAGTGGATAATATCAACTTTTTAATCTTTTGACTTTATCACTAAATTCTGGAAATCTTGAACTAAGATCATAGCAGCAGCCAAATTCTGGAAAGCGTTTAGTGTCAATACGATCGTGGGACAATCATTCTGTCATGGATAGTGTAATAACTCCCCAAAGGATTCCGCTCTCACCAAGGTTCGCAGAAATTTTAAAAATACAAACAAAAGTCTGCTCAGTTCCTTCATCACACGAAATATCGTATTCAGATCAAGAATTGACGCTATAGAACATCACTAATAGGATAAATTTCCTGTAATCTTGGTCTAAATTGCAATTAGGCAATAGCCGTGGACTTAAATCTTCATTTCTAACAGCACCGCTTTAAATGACACGCGCTTCATCTCTAATTGACATTTGAAGTAATCTTCTGAATCTTTCTAGCCACAACAGAGAAACAAAGACTTTCAAGAAATACTTGTTTCTCCAGAAGGACGAGGATTGATGACAATATTTAGAATTCCTCATACATTCACCCTTTCGTCATCAAAGAACTTTTCTTTCTAACTTGCAATCTACACATCATCGCTAAGATTTGAAGTATTTGACAATAAAACTAAATCCGACGATTACTCCATGAATTCCGCTAATCATTTCACCACACGCGTGTAACTCTTATCCATACGATACTGTTCTGAGTGATTTGAGGTTGCATCGTCACCAACTAACTTCCCCTGGGTTTCAGAGAAGAAATTCGAATTAAACGGGAAATTAAACCACCTGCAGCTCACATGCGGGGGATGTAAAGCTGCTCAAATAGCGGCGGCAGTCTTGAAGACTGCTCCTGTCACGTCATAAGGGGATAAACTTTCTAAAATAATCATCGCAACATAATTTCGATAGGGTATTCTGACAATGGTAAAGATCAAGGACATAGAAAGCACGCAAACAAGTTGGAGGATGCGTAGGAGAAAATTGACAACAAGAATACTTCCAAAAAGGAGCTTGCATCGCAAACATTCATCCAGCCAACGCCCAAGATAACCAAACCTCAGGAATTAATTCGTAGAACCGAACTAGAAGTTTTCGGATCGACCAGAAAATGCAAGGATAAGCCGCCAGTGGAATAATTTGTGCCGGTTGGTATGAGTTTAATAGACTAAGTTTTTGATAATTCGGTTAGACTCGGGTCTCGCGGGGAATCGATTCATTTCCCCAATCCCTGGAGTTAACACGCATCAGAGAAGGAGCAGACGTCACCTGAGAAAAGTGAGTCAATTCAAATTGGGTAGAAAGTTCGAGGAAGATATCATTCTCACGTTGACAGACTTTCGTCTGCTAAATACTTGGATATCCTTTGAAAAATTCTTCCAGACTTAAGATGCTCACAGGGGGAAGTGCTTGGTATAATTTTCTACTTTTGGTAAAATTTGATCTAACGTCACTCTTTGAACTCAACATTGAAGAAAAATACTTCGTTGTGTTATCGATGGGCGATCTAATTCAGAATGTCTTCAATTTCCATAGATACCCAAAATATAATCCATCGCCACCAACTCCATGAATTTTTCGCGCTTTTAGATCCTCCAATAATGACTTGCATCTTCATCTTGATTGTAAAAATCTCATTAGAAATGCTCTCATCCATAGAATGCAAAGGGTTACAATCTTTGACTGAAGAATAATTTAGAGTGTTTATAATTGTTCATCTTTTATATTCCACCTGACGCATACTTTAAAATCCTTTTAAAAGTGCCATCACGAATGATTGGATAGAGGAAAAGAATTTCTTTAATATTGCACGCCTTCTCAGCGATTGGGTTAATTAATCAATTGATAAGGTTACATTAAAATCAATATTAATTACAAAATAGTTGCTTATCTCTCCATCATATGGTGAGTCTATAAAACTACAGGTAATAATCTTTCTTTATAGAAGGAAAGCTTTCTATTCTTTAAAAACATAAATGTTTCATTTTAATTCATCAGATCTTAAGGTAAGATTATTTTCCATGAGAATCCCATATATACTTATAAGAGAAAGGTTGAAATCGATCAATTGCTTCTATGGCCATGCTAAAAGTCAGATCTTTAATGGTTTTTGCATCATTACTTTGCATCAAAGCCTTCGGTAAAGCTTCTTGGAAGAGTTTCAGCACGGAAGTATCATGGTACTGCTGTTCTTCCAGTCTCAGCAACGAGCGATACAGAGGTTTGATGCCCTCCCACTCTGCCTTGCGAATATCAATCCCGTAATCCTGTGTTCCCACATAAAATCGCAACTCTCCATCCAGATCAGTCGTTGCGAGACCAGGAGTGCGTAGTCTGACATTGGAGATTTTGTGAGCACTGTAGTTGTATCTGTCAACACATTTCTTTGTTCCAATGGAAGAATGACCTTTCACTGAAATGAAAGCACGATCAGTAAAGATAAACTCTTCTCTAGCAGATTTAAGAATCACATAAGGAACTTCTTCAGGCCTTAAATATGACAGTAAAAGTGTCTCTTGACCAAACTCACTTGGATCAAGTATGCGGCAATTATCTCCTTGACCTGTCCCAACCACGTCTAGTTAAAAGGTTACTAAAGCAGTTAAATAAATATCTTTGCAATAAATATTACCTCCTATTGAAGCGGTGATCTTAGGCAAGAGCATGTTCATCACACAAGACTGGAGATATGAAAAAGAAAATAAACCAGGAAGGCAAAAGAAACGCTCCAAGAGAGTCTCGATCTCTCGACCTTTCGGTTACCGTACCAATGAAGGTGGCTTAACAGCCGAATGCTCTACCGACTGAGCTATCAGAGCGCATATCGGCCGGTTGATCTTAAAGTACAGAGAGTATGGGAATTGGGATTGATCGAATTCAATTAATAATTACATCAACATGGAAAGGAATCATATTGCCAAATTAATCTTCCAAATGACAAAAAGTTGGAATGAAGAAAATTTAGAAGAATATATGGAAGGATATTGGAAATCTCCTGATTTGACTTATTCTTCTCCGAATGGCATCACGAAAGGATGGGACGAAGCTTTAGAAAGATATCGTCAATCATACCAAAGGGAAGGAAGAGATATGGGGAAATTATCAATCAAGATTGTATCAATTGATGTATCAGCTTCAGAAGAGAGGAAGGCGAGTTTGTTGGGCAAGTGGGGTCTTGAACATAAGGATGGTGAAACAGCACAAGGTGAATTTTCTTTAAAACTCGTTAAATTTGATGATCCAATTGGTTGGAAAATCACTGAAGACCATTCTACATGAATTTTCTTTTAATTGGATTTCTTGCAAAATATTTTCTTTGAATTGTTGTTTTTCTGTTTCTCTTTTGTTTTGTTTTGTTTTTAAATTGAACGAGAACCGAAGGGACTTAAATCGATTCAAAGCGAATGTATCCTATGTTAAAGACTTTCTAAAGAATTGATCTATTCTTTGGAATGTGTGAAGGATATTTGTTTTCTTTTCTGCGATTATTTGAGCCTATTCGACGAGCTACCAAACAGGAAGCGAGCTGCTCTTTTGCAACTTAGATGGTTGATCATTCTGCCATGGATTTATGGACTCATTATAAAGTGAATTCCTATAAATGCTATCCTTCCATTGATGGATCCAAGATAAACTCCATTAACTCCAATATTAACGCTCGGAATAAACAGAAAAATAAACCTGAAAATTTTTTGGTTATCGACTTGGATGAGGAACGATTTAAGACTTCATACCAAACCAAACATTTTGCTCAGCACCGAATATTCCTAAACCCCTTTCTTTGAAATGAGGAAGGAAATATTTAGTCAAATGAATATTTCCTACACTTTTAAACTTACAATAAACCCTTCCTACACTTCAGTCATTGATCCGGAAAGACAAGAAGTAAGATCGCGTTGCACTTCAACAGCAGTGAACCGTAAAGAACTAAGAGATCCTCTCAGCACTTCGGACAGTGAACCGCACAGAGTTAGGGAGTGATATCTTTGGCGCACAGTTTCCACGAAACTGAAATGAAGAAGATGTGGATGCTGATGCTGTCTTCGTTTGAATTTTCATTTTCTTTTGTGGTGATCTAGAGAAGATATTGATTGATTGACAAAGATATGATGGTTTCAATCTTTCGCTTGTCTCTTTTACTTGTCTTTTGTGGACTCAAGAGTGTGTTCACACAATCACCGGTTCCCACAACTGTTCCAACTGACACTCCATCGGAAGCACCTACTTATGTACCCAGTGCGACGCCAAGTGCTGCACCTACCTACACTCCATCGGAAGCACCTACTTATGTGCCTAGTGCGACGCCAAGTGCTGCACCTACCTACACTCCATCGGAAGCACCGACCTATACACCGAGTGCTACACCCACTGTGACACCAACTGAGGTTCCGACTGCCACACCGACCTACGTGCCAAGTGCAACTCCTACAGCCACTCCTAGTGCAGTACCCTCGGCGATCCCTACATGGTACCCAACCTCGCAGCCATCAGGACAACCATCTTCTAAGCCTTCGGGACAGCCCACTGGTCGTCCATCTGGTCAACCAACAAGTTGTCCATCGGGACAACCTTCAGGACAACCATCTAATCGCCCTACGGGTCAACCTTCACGACTTCCAACTTCGCAACCATCGTCGCAGCCTAGTGCACGCCCTACTGGACAACCATCTAGGCTTCCTACTTCGCAGCCAAGTAGTCGACCTTCGAGTCA
>VKHI01000149.1:9325-37850 GCA_015145745.1 Poterioochromonas sp. DS
AGTTTCATCGATATTCTTCACTCCTTCTAAATTCGCGACATGCTTCATTACCTTCCGATCAATTGGAACATCAGCATCAAGCTCACTGCCAGTAATACGAAAGCAGATAGTAAACTCCTTCCCTTCCTTCTTCATATCTGAATTCACAAGAATATATAATAAATCCTTTAAATAGTAATATCTCTTAATTTGTAATGGAATCTCACCCCATGCAGATTCCACCATACGACGATACTCCACTAATATATACTCATTCGGAGCTGATGATGACGAAGGCGAAGACGATGGAGAGTCAGGAGTCTCAATCCCATCAACTTTCATTGGAGTAGACGATGAACTCTTAACAAGAGCACTAATATTAGGATTATCTTTCGGTAAAATCATTAAAGTGAAAAATCTCTTTTTATAACGTGTATTCGAAGCAGGATTTGAGGATAACAGATATTTCAATAAGAAACCTGAATACTTTATACCTAATATACTTTGTAATTCAGTATAAAATAAATTTTGATGAATTATATTATATAATATTTGTGGATTAATCTGATATTGTAAATGAGTATATAATGTTTGTTCTTTACTTATTTGAGTAGTAGTCATTGCATTACTACTACTACTATCATTCGTAGTAGTCGTTGTTGGATTTAATAATAAATGTTGTTTTCTTTCTTCTTCTTTTCTCTTTTGTCGTTGAAATTCTTGTAAATGTGATAATAATAAAGTTGTATTAAAGATATGTAAACCAAATAAAGGATCTGGTATATAATGTATTGGACTATAAAAGATTTTCGTCTTACCATCACCTCTTCTTCCCGGTAATCGTGACGTAGTTGATGTTGCTGTTATTCCCTTTGCAACAACTTCATCCTCTTGTTGATGTAATACATCTAACATTCTTTGAACAAATGGTGAAATATGATATTGTTGTACTTTATCATAATAGATATTTAATTCTTCATATTTATAGATACGATTACCTTTCCGAATTAAAGCACTACCTCCTTCTTCCATCATTGTCATAGTTGATGGAGGTGGAGTAGATTTAGCTTGATCAATTAATTGTTTAAAATAATCAATATCTTTTGATTTTAAAAATAATGATCGTGGTTCTTTATTCTCTTTTAATTCATTCCAATAGGATAATAGTAATGGTAATGATTCTTCAATCTCATGATCATCATCTATATCTTCTCCTCCTACTTCTTCACCTTCTGCACTACTTCTATTGGATGTGAAATGAGGATATTTCCTTGGGAAAGGTGATGGAACCTTCTCTTTATGATCGTTATTACTTGTATTAGGGTGGTTATGCTTGTATAATGACTTCATATCATCGATTAATCGATCAGCCATCGTCTTTTTCTGATTTGAGCCGTTTTGAATTGGTAAAGAATTAGCCGTAGATGCTCTTAATAAAGCGGGAGAAACAACTTCACGTAATGAAGATTCAACAGAAGAGGCTCGGTTTGCTAACGAGTGATTTATCTGATTTGATCGATGCATTAACTGAGACAGCCTCTGACTCGTGCTAGGAAGAGGTGCACTGTACGCACTAGAGACTCCATCTACTGTTTGTCTTGCCGTCTGTGGAATCTGAGGAGTTGCACCACCTATTTGATTTGTTTTTCGTATCCGTGAAGCTAAACCACGACCAGATAAGAATCGATTTCGACTATTTCCTAAATCCGCGGGAGAGGCAGAACGAAGAACAGGCGGGTTCGCTGATGTGAGAGAAACCGATCTTTGAGCTCGAGGAGGAATTGCGACAGAGACGGAGGTTGAGTTTATTCGCTTCAGAGGCGGTAGAGAGCTCTCAACTGCTGTATTTTGTTGGGTCGTGATTGTGGGAGTCTCATCACTCTGCACGGAGGTGGTCGATGGGAGGGGAAGTTGCGTCAATAGAGGCTTCTGTAAAGAAGTAGGAGCACTACTGCTGCGATGTAAGACTGGAGGTGGTATTAATGCGGTGTCAGCATTTGTCAAAGAAGGGACACGATCGGCGATACCGATGCCGGTATTTCCATGATAACCGACATCTGTCGGCTTCTCTTCGTTAATCATAACTAATGCCGGGTCCATATCCTTATGAGTAAGAGCGTCTTGCTTCTCTTGCTTCTCTTGCTTCTCTTGCTTCTCTAGTTTCTCCTGCTGCTTCATTTGCACCGTTGCAGCAACAGATAAAACAGGTTTTTTCGGATTTACACTATTTACTGTTTTCTCCTCAGCCATAGGAGGAACAGTCGAATCTTTATTCTTATTGAGAGTAGGGGCGGGTGTCGGTGCCTTATTCGTTGTTTCTTTGGGAGATAAAATGGTTTCTCTAGGTAACGGTGGTGAGGTCGAAGGAGGAGCAAAGTCCACTGGATTTAATTCAATCCTTCCTGATGAAACCCGCAGCATATGAGGATCATTTGTTTTGCTATTTCGAGGATTTCCGGATAAAAAGGGGAATTTATTTGGTTTGGATTGAACTGACGCATCGTCACCTGCATCACTCGACACAGTTGCAGCAGAAAGTGAAGCAATCCCTCCTGGCGCAGAACTAGAAGTGGGATTGGAGCTGGTGTTAGGTTGTGTCTCTGCAGGAGCGCGACTTGGAGATGAATTCCGAGACATAGAGGTAAATTTAAATGCATCTTTCACCTTACTAAAGATGGCACCGGCTCCTCCCGTTAAACTGTTCGAACGCTCTCTCCCTCCTGACGAAGTAGTGGCGGAGTCAGAAGTGCTTGGTCTCTGAGGATCAGCGGACGATAAAACAGGGGCGGGAGTGAATGGGGTCGATGTTGTCACAGTTGACTCAGAGGAAAACGAATGACGACGATTATCTCCGCTCAAGGGTTGTTGCACTGCAGGTGTAGGATGTTCAGTGTCGGAAGGATTTGTTACATGGGCGGCATCAGTCGCGGGAGTCGAATCAGAGTCCTTTTTATTATGTTTGTTCTTCCCAATGAAATATCCTAAGATACTTTTCGCTGTTGTTCCTTTCTTCTTCCCATGATTTTCCGTCTCTGTTTTCTGAGCTGCATTGGTTCCGCGCTTTTCAGGAGAATCCAAAGAAATAGATTCAAATACACCATGCTCATGAGGATTTCCATGTTGCTCGTTCGTTTCTAATGTAAGATGTTGAGAATCCATGCGATTCATATCATAAGTCGAATTATTCGCAGATGACACAGCAGTCATCGCACTGTCGGTGGACAGGGCACGTGAAGGCGCTGGAGGATTGCCAGAGGCCGCCGGATGGGGCACGGGCGGTGTCTTTCTTTCCATCACTGACTCAAGAATCGGTGATTTAGAGTGAAGCTCAGGCACAGTCTCTAAAGGGACAAAGGAGGAAATACTCTCAGTCGTGGCTCTTGATTGCTTCACTGGACTATGCGTAGGGGAACCAGAATCACTCTCAGGATCAATAGATGTCAGGGAAAAGGTACTTTTCTTGTCTTTTCGTGGATTTTCGAGTTTCATTGACCGTTTAGAATCAGCATCATTGTTGGTCGAATTGATTCGTTGATCACCACCATCGATAGGGGAGAAATCAAAATCATCGTCTCCATGAGGCGAGGGAGAAACGTCACTCACAAATGAAAACTTTCCTTCCATCTTCTTCTCCTCTTTCCTTGAAGAAAAGCTTTGCTTTTTTCCAATTCCTGAAATAATTTCCTCTTCAACAGGTATATCTGCTAGATCGACACGTTTCCGCCATTTTCTGCCACTTCCTCCACCTCCTCCACTACCACTACTCAAACTCATACTGTGATCGTCATTGCCTTTATCCTCCTCGTCTGCGATAGCAGGAGAATTAGTCACAGTGTTTCTAATAGTTGAGTTCGTATTCTGGTATTGGAAGTATTGCAACTCCGATGGCGTGGTAGTTGAGATAAGCCGAGAATCACGCTTTGGGATGGCAGCAGAGGCAGTTTGATTGACAGTAGCAGTGGCAACAGATCCGGTAAGATTGCTAACCGTGGATTCCGTTAGACTAAAATTAGAATAATTACTCATTGAATGAGTTGAGGAATTATTGCTTGATTTCCTTTGTAAACCATCTCGATTATTAGTATTAGTGTTTGTTAGACGAGCTTTCACCGATGCAATAATATCATCGGGAAAGACATCATCATCGTCCTCTAAATCAGAATGATCGGTCACATTTCTTTTCTTCTCTTCATGTTGTTTGCGAGGATTTTGTGGTTTTGCTTGTCCTTTCCCATGATCGATGTCACTGTCGTCATCATCCTCTAAAATGCTCTTAGCCGGCACGTTTCTTGCAGTAGGCTTCGCATCATCCCAAGAAGACTTTTTATTTAACAAGTTTGCAGCACCTCGCCCAGCGTTAAAGGAAGAATTATTCGTTGGGAGTTCAGGAATCGAAATAAATGATGAATTAGATTCCTCCAAAGCACTATCTTCGTCATCTTGGTGATGTTGTTGCGGAAATCGACTCGCCCCTGCTTTATTGGTCGTTGATTGATCTAACATCATCACACTGGTATCTAGGTCATTGTCATTTGATTTCGTTTCCGTTCGCTTCGCAGTATTGGTGGAACCTCCTTTCGTCGCTCCTTTCGTATCGGCTTTGGTATCAATTTCATCCATTGAGTCATCATCAAAGTCATCATAGATCGAAGAAGCTTGAGGTTTGTTTGAAACGCCTTTCCCCGTGTTTTGCACTGACAGAGAGGCTGGAAGATCATCATCATACCCCACACGATTATTTCTGAGGTACTCTCGATCCGCATCAGAGAGTAATGCGTGGGAAACTTGAAGAAAATCAGTCCAAGAGATATAACCATGCCTCGCCGCTGCAGAAAAATAATATAATCAAGAAAGATAGAAGCAAAAACATATCACAAAGAACTTACTAGCATACTTCCCATTAGTATCTAATAAGGTATTAAGATGTTTATTTCCAATGAAGATATCAATATTCTTTCTCAAAGCTCTATAGAAAAGAGAGGAAAGTTCATGAAGTTTATTCAATATAGATGTAAACATGAGAGTAACTTACTTGACATCAGCATAGTCTTCACTAAAATCAATATTCCGAAAAGAACGATATTCTAATGAAGCTGCTGAAACTAAAGAAGAAGAGAAAACATTCTGTAAATCCTTTAATTTCACATAAATCGAAGGGGATGATGAAACAGAAGTTGGTGTTGTTGTTGTTCCAGGATTCTTCTTATTATCACGAGAACTGCTATTTACTTGATTCGGTGGCATCTCTTTACTAATACTATTTTCATCATCCTCATCATCATCCCAAGACTCTCCAGCATTCCAACGCCCTTCTGTTGCTCGATTATTTCTGTTGTTATAGTTTGAAGTCGCAGTATCTTTAGTGAGGTTTTCAGACGATAACTGCATTGCTATCCCACGCGTCTGAGTGTTGCTTGGAGGGGGATTAATACCAGCGTTTGGATTGTTGATGTTTCCCGAAATCGGTAAAGGAGGATCTAATAATGCTGGACTCATTCGTGTAACCGAAGGAAATGTATACTTATTAGCAGTCGAATCTTCGAGAGATAATGCAGATTTCTTATCAAGAGTGACAGGACTGTTTTCAAGACTTGGTGCGGCACCCAGGTTAGGAGTATTCGAACGTTTATCAAAAGACATCATTCCTAATAGAGATGTATCTGGTGATGAAATACTTAATAGGGAATCATCTTGTTTGGAAATACCGGTATCACGATTACGAACTCTTCCACCTTTATTAGGTGATGGTAACCAGGGCTTTTCCTCAAGAATTTCAATTCTTGAATTTCCTGGAATTGTTGATAAATCAACAGATTTCATTAAACTACTGGAATCCGCACTAAGAATGGAAGGATCTGAAACTCGACGAGAGATTCCTCCACCACCACCAGGATTATGACGATAATCAGGGTTTAAAGCAGCACTATAACCAACAATAACACCCGAATTACCCTCAGATAATATTGCCATCCACTCATTCGACTCAATGGGTTTTACTAATAACCCCATACGATCAGCAAAGGTATAATAATAAGGAAAGTTTTCACACTGATTGTGAATTAAATTACAGAAAGCTCGATGATTACTCGAAGAACCTGGGGCAGAGTTCCATATTAAAGCATTCGATACTGAATCAGCAATAGCTGTAGCTGACTTTGCATCTAATCGAATCATCATATCAGATGCGGAAAAGAGTGCTCCAAGAAGTCGTTGATGGTAAATGGGAAGACCATTCGTCAGGTTTTGGTTCGTATTATCAACAGGATTATCCGGTAAACCCATGGTTTCATGTTTCAGTTTACCTAAAGATTCACAAGATTTAGCAGAAAGGATTGGATCGGACATATGAATGATCTTCATCGCCGCTGACCACAAGTTATTCATCGCATGTTGTTCAAGAAAGATTTTTGTGCAACCACCAGAAATAAATTGATTCACAATGGACATAATCTCTGGATTGTCTTTAATTTCAATTAATATATTTGGATTTGCCATTTTCTGTTTGACGGTTTGTTCTAATATGTCGAGGAAGGCAACGAGGTTTGTGGAGTCAAGGCGCATCCCTGGACCGGAACGATGACTAGCACCACTAGATGAACTACTACTTTGATTCAAATCGATGTTACTAATACTGTTATTTATTGAACTCGTACTTAAATTCGCATTCGGGGCAGAGGCAGCAGCAGGAGGAGCACCACCAGCATATTTACTTCGATTAGACTGTAAACTATTGAAAAAAGATTTCATTTCTTTCTATTTATTCACAAGGACTAATTTCCCATAAATTCAAAGAGTCTAATTAGAAGAAAGAAATCAACTTATATCGAACAACTTAAACGATAAATCACTCCGAAAACAAAGGATGATTTCAATCGAAATTTCAAACTTCTTTTCTAAATTTTACATCATAACATTCACTGTGGAGATTTTCAATATTTGACGTTACATCAAGTCATCACATTTCCCCTAGGATGAGTGTTGGACACCAAATTGTAGCGGTCACCATTGATCAACAGGTCAAGTATATCATTAGTTCGACGATTATTAAAGTGTTTGAATCACTGAGATGGAACTCGGTTGATGAATTTGCCAAGTTAGATATTGAAACAGCGATTGATATGATCTATTCATATCTATCCTTTTATCCAGAGGTCATTTCCAGCTTCTTTTCTGTCTCCCCAACTCTTTACCCGAGTTCTTCTATTACTACTTCACCAACATGCACTCCTGGAATGCGAGTAACAGGTCTGAGATGGGAAGAACGCGGAAATTCTCTCCTCTACATTATGAGCTTACTCGGACATACCATTCTAACTCAGTTGAGAAAGATCTCCCTAATTCAAGGTAAATGATATTGTCATCTTATTAATCCTTGGATTATGTCTCTTTTTCATAGGGTGGAGATCAGATGAGGAGGATAGCTCCAATCAATCTTCCAACGAGGAAAATAGAGAAACAGGAGGTCGAAGTAATAGAAAATTGTATTATGATATTATTAAATACCTTCTTGCTGCTGTTAAATGTTCTTCAATAATTAATTCTTTATTTTTCTTTGTCACGGGAGAATATCCAAATCTATCTTATCGTATTGCAGGTTTTAAAATGGTTAGTACTTTTCCCTCCTTCATTTATACGGAGATCTCATTGTATTGCTTTACGAACAGAAGCGAATTGATAGTGATCCTAAGTATAAGAACTCTCAGTTAAACTTAGAGAGTCGAAAAATGTTGTGGTATACTATGATTGTAAGTTATCTTTCTTACTCCTTTGCTCTCTTCCCCATTTGATCTCATCTTCTATGTTATAGGGGTTGGTTACTGCACTCACAATATCTTTTGATTGGCAATATTATCGAAATTATGTCTATTTCTATATTTTTTCTATTATCAAGCAGGTGAAATCACTGACATCACACTTTCACCGTTATCAACAGAAATTTTGGTGCTCATTTACCTCTGCACTGGGTCGTGCGTTACCTTTCCTTCAGATTCCCAACTTATCTGACAGTAGCACTGATTCAGTGTCATTATCAGAGCAGAACGAGAGTAGTAATAGCACGAGAGGCCAGACTCACATGATCTGTTCAATATGTGAGATTAGCGCACCTCAAGTAAGCTTTCCTTCTTTTCACCATTACAATTTATTTCTTCCCTCCTTTTCTGTAGAATCCTTATATGATGAATTGTGGTCATGCTATTTGTTATCTATGTTATTATCAATGTCTTCCTCCCTCTCTAGTCGCGGAGAAAAGAAATAAGAAAAAATCTTCGAAAACTGCTGCCAAGAAGAAGACAAGAAGATCTGTGAATGCCGACAGTCAAGACATGGAAAGAATTACGTTCTTGTCATCAACAGGTGATAATGAAGAAGAAAGCTTAGTTCATGATGAAGATGATCAGCTTTATGATGATGAGAATGAAGATCAAGCACCTTTCTATTGTTCAAGTTGCTATCAATTAATAACAGTTTGCAAACCATGGAGGAAAGAGGAAAATGAAGAAGAGGAAGAGAATTAATTTACATTTACATGCAGTTAATAGTATCTTTTGTAAGTATGTACAGTTAACATGAATGGAAGTCAGTTTCATATGGAGTGCTGCTGGACATAATCTACAATCTCTTTATGTAAAGGAGCAGCTAATTCCTTTCCTCGTTTGGTTTTAATAAAACCCTCAGGTAAAATACGTAATAACTTTTCATGACAGTGAACAATCACATCTTTTGGAACTTCACCGCCGTGTTCTCTAGTAAATATCTCACACCGTTTAATACCAATAGCACCAATAGCTTCAAGGCGATCGGCATCACCAACAATTTCCAACACCGTCTGATATGGTTCTTCTAATTGTTTTCGAAGTCCTTTATTTTCCTTGGAGAAGGAAATATTGTCAATCACTTGCTGGATGTGAGTAGCTTCTTCTTCCGTTTGTGCGATCCGGTTTAAATAAGCAGTAAATTCCTCTTCTGAGATGGATTCAGGATATTTATGATCTCTTACATCATGTAGCCAAGCACTGATTAAGACTAATCTTGCAATTTCAGGGTGATTTTCACATTTGGATTGTATAGTAGCATCAAAATTGAGAATGTTGAAGGAATTTTTTACAACTTGTAACATATGTTCATCATTATGTGATTCATCAAAATGTTTCGTACTCTTTTTGACAAATTGCAACAAATCTTCATGTAATGATAGAAGACTTGCATCTATCTGTAACTCACCCATCATCATCTTTTCTATTCATTCAAATTCAAAAAATTAGCGATTTTCAAAGATTAAAAGCGCTTTTTATTTTTCGACTGAATGATAATGTAAAATAATGAAAAATACTTTTGTGTCTTTCCGTTGTGTAGGCCAGTAGTCTGCAAGATGAAGAAGATCATATAATTAATTAATCACGAAGTTAGAAGCATTCATTATCTTTTTTTACTATCCCCGTTTTATAGCGTTTTGGTGGATTCGACCAAGATGGCAAATACATCTTTGGATATATTTGGTCGATTTATCGATCAGCAATTACAAGAGGAATTTGTTTTACATTGCCTGGATCAACGATCAAAGATTACTCTTGCAACAATGACTTTTATTATTTTAGCATGGTCCTCGATTGAAACTTTCACGATTCTACAAGACGAGAATCCAACTGATGACCTGATCTTTTCGACGATTTCGATCATCTTAACTATAATAGGATTCATCCTGGTTTCTGTTCTAACATTTTCACCATTGAAATTCGAGAATCAATTCTTTTATTCGTATTGTCAAACTTTGCTGTTGATCTGCCTGAATTTTTTGTTTATGAATAAAGCAATTCGGAAGATTCTCCTTGGTACGAACTTCTGTATTCCGGATGCATACAATAGTACAAAGCTCGTTCTGAAGTACTTGTCACCGGAGGTTTCTGATGCTGATGTTGAAACTCTTCATAGGATCCTCGATTATGTTCATCTACCAATCGCATGTTCTCCAGTTAACAGCTATTACTACCTCGCTAACAATACGACGATCAAGATCATGTCTATGACTTTCCAGATCCTTACTGCTCTTATCTCTGAGCCACGTCTTTCCCTACTATGGACTTGCTATCTCCCAACCGTTGGATTAATTTTATTTATGGATTACTCCAGTTTCTTCTCTCTGATACCCCTCCTGGTTGGATTCATCGCGGTTGCCTTTCTCCACGGAGAACTGCATTACCAACGAGTACAAAGCTTCCTTCGTCAGAAGAGGATTCAACAATTACTTGATGAAAATGAGAGGACTGCTGACGCTAGTAATGCAATGGAAATGAGACACATGATTAGCAATGTTGCTCACGATCTAAAGACAGTAAGTTCAATTTCCTTTTGTAATACTGTAAATCTAATTTTATTTGCAGCCTCTCGCCTCGTTCACAAATGGATTGGATACAATTAGAGACATCGTAGTTTCTGCCTCCAAGAAGATGGCGGAAGAGAAATATTTGGAGTCTAATCCAGAGATTTTCGCAGAAACCTGTGCTTCTATTCAAACTTGTTTAACGAATATCCGCAACACGAATGCCTTCATGCTCATGGCGATTAACCGCTGCTTAGATTATACTAAAGCAAGTAAAGGTATGAAGCTGGTGCCAAAGTATGAGACAGTTGATCTGAGAGAAGCTTTACAGTTTCCTATCGAATGCATGAGTAATATTCAAGAACGAATTGGGATCAAGCTAGGGGCATTGTCAGAGGAGATCTGCAGTCACATCATCACAGATAAGCATTGGTTGCAAGAAAACCTGTTATGCTTGTTATCAAATGCTGTGAAGTATAGTACTGAGGGCAATGTGACGATTACAGTGACTCGAACCACGTCAAAGTCAATTTCGAAGCCAGGAATGTTTCGACTCTCAAAAACCTTAAGCAGTCTGTTTGGGAAACAATCATCAAACATTACAAATAAAATTGTTCCAACGGTGTTAACAAATGATTCAGAACATGAAATAGAAGATTTTTTTCTTCTTTTCGAAATTGAGGATACTGGTATTGGTATATCCGAAGAAAAGGCAAAGAACCTTTTTAACCCTTTTAAACAAGCTCAAAGACTTGCTGGAGGAACAGGATTAGGTCTGTATAGTCTAGCAAAGAGAATAGAGGCCTTGAAAGGGGATTATGGTGTTAGAAAGAGGAAGGATATGGAGAAAGGATCCTTGTTTTGGTTTACTCTGCCCTACAAGCCTGATACAGCGTCAGCTGCCTCAAAAGATAATCTTCTCGATCAACCATTTTCTTGCAATAATAAGCAGTCTTTCTCCTCGAATAGCCTCTATACGAACGCTGATGATATTTTAACGATTTTATTAGTAGATGATGCTCCTTCCATCTTAAAAATGTCTGCGATGATGCTGAAGAGACAAGGTTATCAAATCTGGACAGCAGAGAATGGTGAGATCGCATTAAACAGGATCAAAGAGAAGTGGAAGAACACTGGGAAGGGTTTTGACATCGTGTTGATGGACTTACAGATGCCTGTTATGGATGGATTAGAGGCGACCAGGAGATTAAGACAGATGGAAAAAGAAGGCTGCGATTGGATGAAGCCAGGTGATAACATTTTAAAAGGATTTACTCCTAATAATGTTATGCTTTGTCGTCAAATTATTATTGGTCTATCGGCGAATTCTGATCACGAGACAGTAATAGAAGCATTTATTGCTGGTGTTGATGATTTCATTGGGAAACCATTCTCATTAACAACTTTTAATACAATGATAGAAAGATTCTTTTGATAGAAGAATATTTTCAAAAGGACATACTCATTACGTTTTTTCACCCATACCATTTCCCTTATCGTCATCACGGGATTGATAATCCTTTCCTTCTATCTAAGTCGAGATTACTTACTTCTTTTGTTTTTTCTTTCTGCCTATATACTCCTTCATTTTGGTTTTTTTATATATCTGTACCCTTGTTGTTGTTTTTGTTTATTTTATTTTTTTTGTGAATCTATCACATTATCAATTATTCGAAGTCTCTGCGTGCATTACATTCAAAACAAGCTTTTCTCACAAAGATCAGCTCGCTTGTTTGTCTGTAGTACTAATTTTTTCTCGATCTCGTGCTAGAGATTACTAACTATTGCTACTCCTTCTTCTTCTTGTGCTTTACATATACTAATACTCGCTTTTGTTTATTGTTTGAAAATAATTTTTGTGCGTGACTAATAGAGATATTCTCATATAATTTTTATTGTGTAATTTAAAGATATTTCTGAAGTGGTTTCAAGTCTTGGAAAATAAGGAGAGTAATTAATCGAGAAAAACGCGATTTTGAGGAATGAAAGCGCTTTTCTTTCTTATTTTTCCATAATTTGCGTCTCTTTCATCAATTTCTTTTTGATTTCATCTTTATAGAACTTATTTACATATCTCCACGAGAATGAGAGAAGGACAATATGAGATTATTGTATTAGATGAAAGAGATAAGCCATTAGCAGAAATCTTTCTAAATAATCAATGGATGATTCAGGCAATCCCTGGTGCAACGTATCATGTTCAGATTAATATTTATCGTGATACAAATGGGAAATTTCCTGCAAAGTATTTAAGATTAGGTTTATTTGTTGATGGAGATGATGTTCAATATTGGAAAAGATTAGATTTCTCTGATGAAAAGAAACTTCCAAAGGATCGAGCAGTTCCAATTAGTTCAGTGTTTTGGGGATTTAAGAAGAATACAAATGAAATTAGAAGCTTTGTCTTTGCTCCTCCCGCCAGTACAACTCATCTAGGTAATCAAAATAGTAGTTCGAGCAGTAGCTCAAGTGCCCCAGAGAACAAGGACTTAGGCACTATTCGACTTGTTGTGCATGATGCAATCGTCACTCAAGGCATTTTTGCCAATAATACTGGAGTCCACGAGGTTCCAACCAGTGATACAAAGAAAGTATCAGAAGATAAGAAGTTTTGGAAGCAAGCTAGTGTTGTCACAACAAGTGGCAAAAGAGTGACATCAGAGAAGGAGAAGTTCCTACCATTAGAACGATGGGAGAACTGCTCCAATATTCCCATTCACACATTGACTCTTCAATATCATCAAGAGGATGTGATTCGTTTATTAAGAAATCCTGCTCTTCAACTGAAACGAAAAAGAGAAAATGAGACTGATGATGTTCTGCGGAAAGAACAGCGACGCGGTGATCAAGATGATGAAGAAGAAACAACACAATTGTTAAATAATAAAGAGGTTGTGGAAGTTGTGCGGGAGAGAGAGGTGCCTTTATTAGATTTAAGTAGTGATAATCCGACTTGGGGAACCATTCGCTTAAAGAAATAATTTTTTTTGTTTTTGGTAATAAAAATGTCTTTATGAAAGATGGACTTCTTCTCTTGAAGATCAGAGTGAGGTTATTGTTTGGTTTGTGATTTTATCATAAACCGCACTTTATACCTTTCAATATCTTCTTTTTTTCCGTTTAAATGGCTAGAGGTAAGGTGAAATTCAAATCTTAAACTTACCCAAAATTTTTTTGAAATTATGTGAAAACCCTAGTGAAGAAGGCAAATTTTTCTCGGGGTATCTAATTTAAGGAATGAGATTGATTGATTCAAGCAAGGTTAGGTCTCGACTAACGAAGGTTGTTGTATCGCGAGGCAGGAAGAATCACAGAAAAATAACGATTAGCCGTTAGTTTTGATGCTTCTTTTCATCCAAAGAACGCAATACTTGGTAAAGATTTAACAGATATTGTTATAAATATCTATTATCTACTTCGTTAACTTTAATTTATTGTGAATTGATCCTGTGGAAGTCCCTTGTAACCAGAAAATTTTCAATTCTAATCGGATTTACACCAAGGACCCTTTATCTTGATTCAATTAATTTTCCAACAGTTCATCCACCAATTTTACCTTCTTGATAGTGACTACTTTGTCATTAGTTTATCTTTCAACGAAAGAAGTTGCAAAGTAAAAATTACTTGATCAATGACAACAATAACAAAGCAACAACAACCATCTAAGTGGTTACCAAGATCCTTCATAGATTTCCACCTTCCCACGAAATGGATAGGATATCAATTAAAAGGATTAATTAAAGAATATTATACAATCATTATACGTAAAATTGAATTTTTCTATCAACAAGAGAAATTCTCTGAATATCTATTAGTTGATATCATCACCTTTATTAATCAATTACAAGAGAAAATCAATAAATCTGATTATATTCAATTATTTAAACAATTAATTATTTATTTACGACATCAATTATTATTAAAAGATCCTATTATCTATTATTGTACAATTAAAATTATTGATTATAGTATTCGATTTTGTGGTTATTATTCACAATTATTAATTAATCATTCAAAAATTTTATTGAAAACTATCAGTGTAACTGCTATTCGACAATCTTTAATGAATAATCGAAGAAATAAACGTGCTTCTTATGTTGCTTTTGATTGTATTCAAGCATGGGCGGAAGCTTTCCCCGTCGATGTGATTTATACGGAAGATGCGTCAATCTTTGGAAATACGGACACTTCATCACCTTTACTGGATCCAAAGGATATAATTACGACAGAGAGTGTCACTGGATCACCTATGTCGAAGCGAGGATCTCCTGTGATGATGTCAACACCAATCCGATCACCCGACAAATCTCAACGACACTTGAGCAGTAAAACAGAGCAATCTCCCTCTATGTCTCTGCTATCTCCCATTTCTTCGCCAGGAAAGAAGAAGAACAATCTTCTCCTTTCACCTTCCTCCACTACGTCATCATCAAAGAAAGGAAGAAAGACAGGAACCTCAACATCCTCAACAAAGAAGAAGAGAATGAGAATGATTAAAATCAAAGAAGATGAAGAAGAGAAAAGACAAAGACAACGTAATTCAACAAAGATTTATCGTGTTAAATCAAATTTTGCATTAATTTATAATGAATTAAAACAAGATCCTTCTCATAATCAATATTATGTCCATCATCATCAACGTAAACAGGAGAATAATGATTCAACAACAAGATTACAAATATTAACCATGAATTCAATTATTATGAATACGTCATCCTTCTTTGATGCTGATGACTGCAGTCAAGTGATGTCAGCATCGCAATCAAACCTTCACTTAACATCATTAAACCTCCCTCCTGTTAATAATACGAATACTTCGATGACAAACATCTCTCTAACATCACCATTGAAAGGTGAGGAAGAAGAGATTGTATTGCAGATGTCGAGTCCTTCAAGCCTTTTATCATCGCCCTTACAGACGTCACAGTCCTTCCATAACCTGTCGACCCTCACACCTCAGAATAAGACGAATACCACCCTACCCCCACATGATGCATCATTATTAGCATCGATCGTCAAGAATAAAGATCGTTTACTCATTCAAAAGCAGATCGAGCAATTAGAGAATGTGACGAATGTTAGTCTGCAATATCATGATAGTTGTGAAAGATTATTATTAGAGCATCATCGTTCATTGCAGAATATTAGTAGTGACATCGTTTTTGATGAGAAGAAGGACAAGGAGATTGATCAATTCTTAAGTGATGTTGATGATGATGTGTTGAGATCACCTTTCTCTGTTGTGTCAACGGTACGAACTGCACCATTGTCGGGAAATAGTTTGTCGAGCGCAGATGAGACCCCAATGAACTCACGACCTTTAGCGATGGGATTAACACTTGATATTGAACCAATGTCTCTAACAGAAGGGAAAGAGGAAGAGAGAACGATTTTCCCTGAGAACGAGGAAGAGAAAAGAGTAGATGAAGTTATTATTGAGATGAAAGATAACAAAGAAGAGGAGATCCTTCATGACGATCTTGACAAAGTTGTGGAAGCTTTGTTATCAGGTCGATTAGCACCAATCCAAGAAGTAAAATTAGTCCCGTGTCGTCAACGTTCTGGTACGTTTGATATTGATGAAAGCTTTGAAATCAATGAGAATGAGAATATTATCACGAATGAGAATCACCGTCTAACTGTCATTCCATCTGCCTTTGGACAAAATCTAGCAGATAGCGATGATGAAGAATCGATGATCGCCTTGAATACTTCAACGATGACTGAGGATGCGGTTCCTTTTACAACACTTCCAATTGGTGGAAGAATACCCTTCCTTCGTACAACTGATGAAGGATCTGCTTTCTCCCCGATCTCTATGAGATTAAATGTTTCCGCCATCTTTTGTGCATTAGAGGATCGTCAAACAGTCATGAATGAGAATGATGAAGAAGAAGATGATCCTGAGTTAGTAGAGATTCTGGAGAGTATCAATGAGAGTCGTTATGATAAGAGTATGATGGAAGCATTACAATTCCTTGAAAACCATCAAAGTCCGAAAGAAACAAAGAAGCAGAATGAGACGAACATTGTTCCACCCAAAGAGAATAAAACTAATAATAATAAAGAGAGAAGAATAAGTATTCATGAAGAGATTCGACAAGAGATGATTTCAGAGATATTGAGAGATAAGAAAGATCAATATATTACCACAACACAACAAACAATTTATGATGATAATGAAGATTCTCTCCTTCATACGAGTAGTGAGATTACCATGACCGATGATAAGAAGCGCAATTCGCTCTCATCTTCGTCATCTTCGTCATTAACGACAAAAGGCCTTGTGAAGAAAGCATTAAGTGATTTGACCAATAAAACGCCTTCGCAGAACTCCATAAAGACCAAGGTATCTGTTAATTCGGATAAGAATGAGAATGAAATGAGTGATACTGCACCTTTCCTGTCACCACAGAAGAAATCATTCTCAGAGAAATTACAAACCTTTGAGAAATTAGCATCATCGAAGAACCCGAATCAATTGAGTAAACATCAAAGCTGGAAAGGAGGAGCAGCAGTCCCATCTTCAGATACAGATAAGAATGTTGAGATCAAGTTCTATGGGAATCAAAGAGTTGTTGTGAGAAAGAATTCTTCTTACTTTTAATCTTCATCGAATGATCTTTGTGTCTTTGTTTTAATTGCTGATTGCTTGTTCGTTCGTTCGCTTGTTTGTTTGTTTATTCTCTGTATTTCTCTCATCGATACATCTGATTAACCTTTTGTTTTTTTGTTTGTTTTTTCGTTTTGAAAGTGAAGGTCGTCTTAGCTTCTTTTGTTTAGTTTTAAATTGATTTCGCAGGTTTCTTCTAATTCTTTATTAATTATTATAAATTGATTTTCCCCCTCAATGTGCATCCTTCTCAGCTGCCATTCATTATATTCCTTGATATGAAATCAGCACAATCTTCCAAGTCAACGCAGACATCCTTTGATACTAAGCAGTACACGACACTATCAGATCAACTCAAGAAATTGCCAGCTTCTAAAAGAGATGTCTATACTTCTCTAAGAAGCAAGAATTTTCTTTATCTGTATTTCACAGACTTGAATTTTCACCCATCATTTAACCAAGAGATTGATGATACATGTTACGTTATGAACGAACAAGAAGCAAAGAGTTGCTTAACTGTATTGTTTGATGTGTACAAGGCTGCAAGAAGGTAAGGAAGAGTATGATTAACAATAATTCTTTAATAATTGTTAAATATTTTTGAATGTGGAAGGGTTTAAATATTATTAGTATTACTATTATTTATCCTCTACTGAACATTTCGTGCAGATCAGATACATGACATAAATAGATAAGAACAAAGCACTTTGAGTGTATAGACAAAAAAGAAAAGCATAAGTTCAAACATGACCGCAATATCTGCGGCATAAAATCAAAAAGAGTTTCCATCGACATTTCAAAGGAGATTTATGGCATATGAACAAAGGACTAGAAAATCAATCAACGGATTGAAATTCTCCAGTCTTTGAAGAAAAATCAAAAGAGGTCATTAAATCAGAACGAAAGAAAAACAGCATTGAAGTTCAGAAAGAAAATAAGGTCAAAGGAAAAGACTTATCATTTGAGGTCATATCATATGTACATATTTATGTCAGTGAAAGTTCAGAATAATTCAAAATAAAAGAAGATGGTTAGGACTTTTATCCAATCACTTCGAATGGAAAAGAATAATTGTAAAGCACTAAATCCCAATGGTATAATCGTTCAACTTTTTCGATAAGATTCTTATTGTAAAAATATCCATAATTCTTTGGAGTCTTTGCCTGCACTTGAGACCATGGAATATTACCAACATAATAAGTAACAAAATCACTTCGCTTGGAGAAGTGTTGCTTGGAGGAATATTTCAGCTGATAACGAATCCCGATCTTCTCAAAGATTCTTTGGAAACCTTTGTCGCTTTCTTCTACTTTCACAATCTCTTGGAAGATTGGTGGAAGTTGAGTTGGATTTGTTTGATTACTTTCTTTTGCTTTCTGATTTTCCATGTATACAAAGCGCTCATAATACTGTGATTGAGGTCCAGCATGCTTCGTTGCAAAGTATTGTAAGACATCAGGAGTTAGTGACAGTTGGTAATCAATAAACTGCTCAAAAGTGGCATCCTTCAAGTGATTCGGAATATATGCATTAAGAAAAGGTGTTTTCATGACATACAAATAACTTGAAACAGCACGATCAAAGGGATTACGAACTACTTTAAAACGAAACCAATCTTTATCATAATACATACAAGCAGTAGCTTGTCCACAGCTTCCATAATAGCGCTCGCGGAAGACATGGGGCCATCCATAATAATGGACATCTTGTTCAAATCCTCTCTTATCTAGGAAGCTTACTACTGCCGCTGTGCAATCTGCCTTTGGGGTAAACTCCATCAATATCTTGCGCTCTGCATCGATCATTGCATATTCATCTAATGCATATCCGTAGACACCATGACGAGTCATACACTGCGCTGGCTTTACACACTGATTTAACTTCTCAATGGCCTCCGCTGTAACTCCTTGAAAGGTGTACAGATTTGTTGTGGAAGGTGGCTGGTGAACCCTTTCAGAATCTTGTGATGGATCTTCATGTTGATGCGGATTTTGAGTATGTATGGTGACACTTTGTCTGAGATGTGTAGTAGCAGCCCTTGGTGCAGGATATGGAGGTTGTGGGACAGGTGGTCTTTGGTAAGAGTGGAAAGATGTTTGAGCTGTATGTCCCGAATTCTGAGGGGTAGGGTGTGGGTAGGATGATTGTCTCAAATGATATGGAGGCATTGGTCCACTACTACTTTGATAAGTTCGACGAATTGGTAAAGCAGTTTCAACATTTTGACCAAAAATAAAAACAACATACAAATTCACCAACAAAACAAATCGTAACAGCATCATCATCGTCAATCAAAACAATCCGATAGAATAAAATATGAATAGAAAAAGAGAGTAATTCTCCCTCACAAACTATTCAACACTCTCTCTACTACTACTACTACTACTACTACGCTGTGTCCCTTCAGGTTAGTAGTGATGATTTATGTTTTATTGATTTAAGATTTTCATTTTCCTCTTTTCCGAGATACAGCGTAAAATTGATAAATGGTCTTCGAGTCACGTAAATTTATGCAATGGACTTTTTCATTTTTCGTTTTCTGTTCACCTCGTTTTGTTATCTTGATTGAAGAAATGAATTCTTTTAGGTGGTTGATTTTTTATATAGTTTGGATGTATACTATAATCTGTATATATGGCGAAGAAAGTAAAAGTATTTATAACTTTGAAGGTATTACACGCGGTGGTTGGCAAAAGTTTACACTTGCTTGTAAAAGACCAGAAAAATGTGAGAAATATGGTATCTATGGCTATGCGATTGATAATTATGCTTTAATTGATTCAAAAAGAAAAGTATTAATGGAATTTACCCCAAAAGCGAGTTGTACCTCAGCGGTAATCGCATTCTTTGAATCGGTTGGCTTTGAGTATGGGGTGGATTATAAAGGTTGGCCACATGTCTTTCGAGATAGGTATTACAATCCTCGTTGTGGGCATGCTAGTGCATGTCATTATTTGAACCCCAACTGGTTTCGATTTAAAGTTGTTCGAAACCCTTTTGAACGAGCTGTCTCTTCGTACCTTTACATTATGAGCAATCCAATGTTTATCCCATTCCTACCTCCTGTTGGAAACGCCTCGTTCGAACAATTCGTTGATTATTTAACTACTCTCCCTTCACATGAACTTCAACAATATGCGACTCGCCATGGTGCACCTCAAAGCCAGAATTATGAGCGATACGCTTTTGAGAAGAACTTGCCACCAATCTTTCATGTCATTGTGAAAGCTGAAGAGAGTGAGATAGGGATCCAAGCGATATACGATCGTGTTGGTGTGCGATACGAACTCAAACCATTGGTTAAACATCATCAGACACGTGATGACTCAATCCAGAAATATGTTGGTAATCTCTCGTGGATTGATGTGAGGGATCAAGTCCCAAAGAGTTATGGTTACTTCTATTCTCAATCACTTAAGAAGAAAGTAGAAACCCTATATAAATGGGATTTACAGCTCTATAATTACACTTATCCTTTCAATAATCCTCTGATTTAAATTTTCTGATCTCTAAGGCCAAACCATTGTTCGAGTTTTTTTCTCCTTTGTGAAATCCTAATTGCTTGCTTGTAGAATAAAAATCCCTTGTTCATTGCAAGAATTGCGTGTTTCTTGAATTTTTTTTGTCTTTCATTTTTGTTTGTTTTTCGGTATGAGTTGTGTTTGGTAAGATATAACTCTATGTTCTCTTCTCGAAGTTAAATGAAACGACTTTCATACAGTTTCATTCTTTAGATCGAATAAGATTGGCTAATTGTAAGTCCTAAATATTTGATTGAAGAAGGGGCCATTAGAGTCGTTGATTTGAAATTTTCGATTATTTCTTAATAATCTTCTATTCTATGAGATACAATTCAAAAGAATATGATCTAATTCTTAAGGGATTCTTCTCCATCTACCAACACCACTCGCACCATGACCACCTTCAGAACCATCACGATTTGGGTGAGAAAGTTCTGATGGAAGCATATCCAATTCTAAACACTCGAATCCCACAGGTTCTAATAAGCCCTTGACACCCTCTAAACTCACAGCAAATGGAGGACCACCAACTTTATTCACATTAATAGGAAAGATTAAAGTGAGAAGAATTCCATTGGGCTTGACCAAATTTGCCATTTGTCTTGCCCAATCTTCTCGTACAGATGGGTCCAGAGCGCATAGGAAGGTGTAGTCATAAATAAAGTCAAATTTCTCTTCATCATTCTTTGGCATAATGTCAAAGAACGATTGCAAATGAAAATGGGCGTTGTGCTTATAAGGGAATTCTTCGATAGTAAGGTTTTCCAATCGTTGTTTGGCCGCTTCAACTGCAAGCGGAGCTATTTCTAAGCCAATAGCCACACGGTTTTCAGACGCTAAGAGAGTCACATCGTATCCTCTTCCACATCCTGGGATGAGAGCCTTTCCCGAGGGAATTAAACCTTCATTCTTCAACTTGACTAATAATGGCGAAGGACAATTTGCATCAAATGCTTGCCCCGGTTGAATTCCCTTTGTCCACATTTCTACAAGAAGTTCCTGAAACACAGAAAAGATACAATATTAAAACCTTACCATCCCATCTTGGATGGGTAAATTCAGTAGTGTTTGATGCCATTTTTCAACTAAAAAAAGTGTATGTATGTTGCTCCTAAAAACATTTTATAAAAACCTCTGCATTCTCGCAAAGCAGATTGCCCCATTCCCCATTCCCCATTCCCCATTCCCCATTCCCCATTCCCAATTCCATTCTACAGCACTACTGTTAAATTTTGTCCGGTGAAGTAGAAGTGGTTGTGATGTGTCAGCTCCAATGCAATAGGCCCACCTGTCCTCTATTGCTTCACACTACTGTTCTTGTTTTAATCAATCAATTCTTCATTCTATGAAAGGAAATTATGCCAGAGACATCATCCTTAGATCCATTTGGTAGGTTTCGTAATGGTGAACTTCAAACAGAGTATCTTTTACATTGTATGCAGAAACGATCAAAAATATCATTTGCCATTGTAGCATTTCTATTTCTTGTTTGGTCTTTTACTGAAACGTTAGCATTTAAATTCTCTAATGATAGTGAAGGTGTTGGTAATTGGAATTCAAAAGTATTAGGTTTATTTGCTGTTGTATCTTTTCTTCTTACATTCATTGCTATAATCATATTAATTATTCTTTGTTTATCTTACTTTACACCGAATAAATATCAACATATATATGCTTATTGTCAAGTTTCATTTATTATAATCATTAATGTCATCTATATTGTGAAGATTCTTCGATATATTTATATTGGTACACCTAATTGTCTTCAATATAATATACCACAATTAATTACAGACAATTTACCATCCACTGTTTCTCCTTCTGATTTAGATGTATTAAAGCATTTATTATCGATTGCACGTCTTCCACCAACCTGTCCATCAGAGAAAAGCTTCCTATCGAATGCGTCGTACCAAGTCGTTATCATGATGAGTTTCTGCCCCCAATTAATTATGGCCATTCTCTATGAACCACGACTTTACTTAATATTAACCTTTCACTTACTTACTTCAGTTTTAGTATGTTTTTCCATTCGATCTTCATTATATTGGCTTTTGCCAATGCTACTAACGTTTATTGTCTTATGGTTCTTACTTGCGGAACTTCATTTCCAACGAGTTCAAGGTTTTTTAAATCAAAGAAAAATTCGTCAATTATTAGAAGAAAATGAAAGAAATGCTGATGCCAACCATGCAATGGAATTAAGAAGTATGATAGGGAATGTTGCACATGATCTAAAAACAGTAAGTAAACCTTCATATGTACTATAATAACACTGACGATATCTCTCTCCTCTCTTGTAGCCTTTAGCCTCTTTTACTAGTGGATTGGATGTAATTAAAGATATTTTAATGACTGCACAAGAGAAAGCGAAAGTTCAAAGTTCTTCTCCTCATAATAAAGGAGCAGCATCCATCATCGAAGGATACAATGACTGTTTCTGCTCCATCAATTCCTGCCTTACAAACATTCGAAACACAAATGCCTTTATGCTTATGACAATAAATCGTTGTATTGACTATACTAAAGCAAGTAAAGGCATGAAACTTGTCCCAAAATATGAAACCGTTGATTTACGTGAAGCATTACAATTCCCAATCGAATGTATGAATAATATACAAGAAAGAATTAAAATACAATTATTACCATTAAATGATGATATCTGTAGTCATATTATCACAGATAAACAATGGTTACAAGAGAATCTATTATGTCTTCTATCAAATGCTGTCAAGTATAGCACTGAAGGTAATGTTACCATTAAAGGAACATTACAAAAAACTACACTAATGAATTGTCCACAACAAATTAGTAATAATACATTGAAAAGAGAAATATCAATCTTTTCAACCCAGTCCTCTATTAATACCAATAAAATCCTTCCTGTTAGTAATGAAGATACTGAATTATTAGATACTCCTATTAGTGAGACACCACGACCACCATCAGCAGCACCATCACCTGTAGTGCTACATTTTGAAATTGAAGATACTGGTATTGGATTATCAGAAGATGCAATGAAAAATTTATTTAATCCATTTAAACAAGCACAACGATTAGCTGGTGGTACAGGATTAGGTTTATATAGTCTTGCAAAGAGAATTGAAGCAATGAAAGGTAGTTATGGTGTACAAAACCGACGTGATGGTAAAAAAGGATCATTATTTTGGTTTGCAATACCATATAAACCTGATAATACTTTATCAGTTGCTGCATCATCATTAATGGATTCACCGGCTTGGTCAACCATCAATGGTAGGGGTAATGATAATAACTCTCCTAATGATGGAACTGGAGGCGCGGGAATAGGAGGAAGGAAAGGATTAGAAATACTATTAGTTGATGATTCACCATCAATATTAAAAATGTCATCAATGATGTTAAAAAGACAAGGACATAAAATAAGAACAGCAGAAAATGGTGAAATAGCATTAAAACGAATTGAAGAAAAATGGATAAGTTCAGGTAAAGGATTTGATTTAGTATTAATGGATTTACAAATGCCTGTAATGGATGGTCTTGAAGCAACAAGACGATTAAGGAAAATGGAATTAGAAGGAAGAGATTGGATGGAAACAACTGTTATTAATGATTTCTCTAAGAGTAATGATAATGATAACGATAACGATGATAATAAAGTTCATCCTATTGTACCATGTCATCAATTAATCTTTGGTGTATCAGCGAATTCTGATCATGAAACAATGAACGACGCTTATGCTGCTGGTGTTGATGATTTCTTTGGTAAACCATTCTCTTTAACTACTTTTAATCAAACTATTGAAAGATTTTTCAAATTATAAAATATACATTAGAATAAATTGATACATGTCTCTCTATGGTATATTCCTTTGCTTAGCTTAGCTTAGCTTTGGTTTGTATGTTCTTTATCAAGCTATTTAGTGTGTATCTATCCATTCATACTTCAGTATCTATCCAGTATTAACATTATTTGTATTGGTGATTGGTCTTTTCCCCCTTCTTTAAATCATAGCTTTAGTATAATAGGATTACTACTCGGCAACATTTTCCTTGTTTTTCCCTTACTTTCTTTTGGTGTATTTAGTCTTTCTATCGCGTTTCCTTCTCCTTTTATCAGATAAACTTTCGAAAGAATGTTTGTCCAACAACTTCCCAGTCAGCATATATCTTCATATATGTCTGAACATTTAACACAATTTCAAGATAAGATAGACTATAGAAAACAGCGAAATAAAACTTATTTAGTACATTCTTTCCTCTCGCAATATCATATTACTACCAATGAAATTATTCTTTTTGTTCTTATTCTTTTTTTTCTTTCATTCCTTTGCTTCAGTTGTTTATTTTTTTTATTCGTTTGTTTGTTTGTTCTTCTTCTTTCTGCTATTGTTGTTGTTGGTAGTGTTTTTTTAATGATTATTATTTATTTCTAATTTAATAACTTTTTATAACCTTACTGAAATCGCTCAATCTAAAAAAGCGCAGGAACACTCACATGTACTCACTTTCATATCTTCTTCGTCCACCATCTTTTCATATTTCAACAACAAAATTCTGTCAAAACTTCTAAAGTTATCCTCTTTTTAGTTTTAAACAATGATCTGTATCAGCTGTGAGGAAGATGATTCACTACTATTCACATTTGTTTGCTCTGAATTCGAATTCGAGTTCGAATTAGAAGTTCTACTATGATGATGACGATCGCTCTTTCTTCGTCGCTTCCTTGGTCGTTGATCATTCGTTAAATCCACAAATGACGCATCCAACATTCCTTCCTCCTCAACTCCTTCCGCCATTAAAACAGCAACTTCATGATCATTCGCAGTAGGCGGAGTCGCAGCAGTAGCAGGAGGTGTTGGAGGTGGAGGAGGCACAGGTATTAATGCATTAATCGCATTTAAAGTTGTTTGAAAATTACTCAATGGCTTGTAAATCGTTGATAATTTCTCCGTTAAATGAGGTAAGATCTCTTGATACCATTTCACATGATAATAATCTTTCACATAATTAAAAATAAATTCATTCTTCACCGATGAAGCAGCATTTGTTCCATAATTCGTTTGCAAATGTGTTAATATAGCAAATTTTAAATTATTCATCATAATATTATAATTATATTGTAATGATTGTGGTGCCAATCGTTGGGTATATTGATATCCTGGTTCATTATAGAATGGTTCTTCAGTAAAGATTAAAAATAAGATTGATTTTAATACTTGGGTTAAATTCGATGTCTTCGGTGACCATGGTTCACCTGCCCATGTCCCTAACAATGATAAACAAACCTTCCCACAGTTATATAAGTTAGGGTTAAATCGTACTGTCCCACCACCAGTTGTCATAAATTGTACTTTAGGCGATGAAGATGGATAATCAGCAGGTATGAGAATGTGGAAAACATAAGTACCACCATAGTATGGTGAATCAGGATTAGTAATATGCATTAATGCGATTAAATAATTTGGATGTTCTTCACTTATAAATAATACTAATTCATCCATTAAATTTTCTTCAATAAAATTTAATTCTTTTAACCATGCTTTAGAACATTTCACATGTCCTGGTGAAGAGGAAGAGGAATGGGAATATGAAGGAGAAGTTAGAAAATAGTGATTTTTCTCAATATCAGGGAGATGAAATACTCTTTGTTTTGTTGTTTGTACTCCTTGACTACCTCCTTCTTTATCAGCATCCTCTTTCTCAAGATCAATTGTATTTGGTGGGAAAAGAGTTGAGTCACAAATATCCTTTAACCAAGGATTTTTACCAGAAAAAATCTCACGAACAACTGGATCAAGTAATCTGCCATAACTAGAGGTAATTAGCTCTTGTACCTGTTGCAGACGAGCAAACGGAACTATTGAAGCCGCCGAAGCAGAAGACAAGGACACAGAAGAAGATGAAAAAGACGAATTTTCAATTGGCGCAATGTTTGTACTAATAGTGGAAAGAGTTTGATCACATCTTAATAGTATCTTATAAATGGAAGCAACATGAGTAGAATGACGTGAAATCTCTTCACGTGATAATTGTTTTAATATCATTGTTAAAATATCAATTAATGGTGATTCAATCATCCATTCAGCTGAATGGAAATCAGTTATTTTAGTGGTAAATATTTTATCAATTTGTTCAATAATTTCTTCTGATTTTGTTTTTGTTGTTTTCTGTGTTGTCTTTGCTGGTTTACTTCCACCAAATCCACCATAACCTGAAGTGTAGCCAATACCCTTACCAACAGTAGATGAGGAAGAGGCACCAGTGGTTGAACCAAGAAAAATACAAAAGTTTTCCGGGAATAAAGAGAGTAAGACTTGTTCAAGGTATGCATATCCTTTAATCTCATCTTTATAAATACTATATAAATCAGTAACAAGGGAATGAAGATTGGTTTTCGTCGATTTTCCCTTTGGTGTAAATTTAATATGTTCTAAAGAAGGGATTGAAGGGAGGCGATCTAAGTGCAGTGAGACTAATTGAATTATTTCAGTTAAACTTTGAGAGGAAGTCCAATATTTTGGACAAAGTATTGGATGATAATAGATTGTTAAATAAGAGATTGCAGGTAATAAATCTAAAGGTTCAAATGTTGGATGTGAATCTGGATAATTTGGAAGAAAATGAATGGCAATACGATATTGACGATCTTTATGAATTGAACTGGAAATTAATAGGGTCGGACTATAACAGAACTCTTCTTCGTCATAATTCCACTGGCAGGATACTTTTAGGTGAGTTGTAAGAACAATTTCCTTTAAAGCTTGATAAACTTCAGTCAGAGCAGCATTCTTCTTTCTCACAAGTCTCATCTCATAAGGAAATTCATTCTTCGATTCCTCTTTTGCATCAACATCAACAATGTCAGAGGTCAAATCAACGATCATTCTTTCAACCAAACACAGGTAAATCTTACACAACTATAGAAGCTTCTAAAATGAAAATGAAGGAGAGATAATTAGAGATAAAGGAACATACGATTTTTACAAATCTCAAGAATTCAAATAATCGAGAAAAACTGTTTCTGGGGTTTCGTTTTTTTGTGCAAATGCCCCAAACTTTCTTAAAACGGCTTGCACGATTTTCACAAAATATCTTCACTCCCTTGATTTGATTTCGTGTGTGTATTTGTTTTGTGTTTGGTTGGACTGTTCTCCGTCATTCGATGAAATGAAAAGTCCGCTGAGAGGAGGTAAGAATCTATATTAAAGTATAATATCCTTTCGTGAATTTTGGCTCAAACTTTGACGAGAATAGTTATGATAATCGATCAACCAACGATGGAAGATAACAACTTCCGACAAAGTATGTTGAAAATTGGAGACGAAAGACGAAAAAAGCGAAAGTGGAACGCTGAAACATCAGATTCTTCATCTTCACCTGTCGAATTTGGGGAAACAACAAGTCACATAACACAATCCTCCCGTATACGAACTTCTGGTTATGTACGAGCGTTACATGTTTTAAAGAAGGACATAAGAAGGAAATATCAAGAAATGTATTCAAATGTGATAAATTCTCATGATGCATGGTTATTTACGAGTTTTTTAAAAGAGTTCACAAACCCTAATAACATCGTGCTAACCATCACCCTTCCTTCCCAACCGAACCATCCTAGTCTCTACTGTCGAGGTATTACTGAGATCGTATATGGAATGACTTCAATTTACTTGAAACTACCGGATGCAGTGCAACTATATGAAGATATCGCGATACATGTCCCACATCAAGGTGCTGGCAGTCGAATTATCTCAAAGATGACATTTAAAGGGACAAGATTATTCGAGATAGATGATGATAATCTAGCAGAGGAAGTGCATCGTGTAGCGGCATCATCAAGATCATCCTCTAACTCTGCTGTCATAGTAGATGATTCAGACGATAACAATTCAATTACCTCGACTGAGATTGAGGAGCTAAATACTTCAGATCGAAAGAATCTTCATCGAATAAATCGAGCAGTCAATGCAGCTGATCAATTACTTATACCAGCGATGTCTTTCCGTGATTTAAAAAGAACAGTACGACCTATTAATCAGATTAATTCCTCTGATAATATTGAAGCTGAGTTAATGTCTAAATTTGAACATTTAAATTTATATCGTTTACACCAAC
>VKHI01000149.1:37950-58586 GCA_015145745.1 Poterioochromonas sp. DS
GATTAATTCCTCTGATAATATTGAAGCTGAGTTAATGTCTAAATTTGAACATTTAAATTTATATCGTTTACACCAACCGAAAGATGTTGTAATGGATGGTCATGTAACATTTCAATTAAATGAATCACATCAAATTGAAGGCATTCACTTTCAAGTACAATCAGTAAGTCAAACGATCCAAACGAATTCTCAGACTACTATATGAACTATCTTTCGTCTTTCAAGCCACCAAATTAATTATTATTGTTTTTATTGATATTGTCATATGTACTCAACATTTTCGATCCAGAGGAATTTAGTAGCTTGATTGTTCTTGTTAATTATTGATAATAATTGAGTTTCGAAAAAAGTAACCAGTTGTCTTTTTGTATATAAAATCCCCCTTTTATATCAAATTTTAAATATTGCAGAGTTTCTTTCTCTCTAAAATCAATGAAAAGTCAATGAAAGGCTCTGACGCGTAAAAGTCGTGTTTTGTGTTTTTTTTCTTCTTCTTTTATTATTTTCCAATTCTTCTATTCAGATCTTGTTTTGCTTTGAATAATAAAGTTCCCAAAATTTAGACCTTTGTTAATAATTTATTTTGTTTGCGTGATGTTTTGTTTAATGTAAATAAGGAAATTGAAATCGCAAAACGAGTTAAGATCGGAGGAGAGAGGCTCATAGTGATGAAATTTTTGTTCATGCATTAGTTATCATCTCAACCTATTCGATATATTTCATAGGAAATGATTAACTTTTAGCAATTACGTTTCGCGAAAGAGCATCCTCATATTAATTATTGACAATTATTGAATTTCTCTAAGTATATATATAATTCCCCTTTCATATGAAATTTTAAACTCTTGCGTAGTTTCTTACTGCAATAGTCAACTCTGATGCAGTACAAGAGGAAGAGAATTTCTTTTTATTGTCTTCTATTTCTTTCTATTTAAATCTTGTTTTGTTTTACTTGTTGGAACCAGTTTAGTTTTTAGATTTTAGACTTTTATCAGTCATTTACTTTGTTTACATCTAAGACATAAAGAGGAAGGAGGGCTGGAGGGTGTGAAGACAGGGGGTAAAACTGTGTACTTTGTGCACCAAGGATAGCATAATTTTTGACGTCTTTTTGACTTTCTGACAAGATCTTTGAAAGCCTTTCATTTGATAAATTATGACCACTCAATTCAATGGTAAGTTCAAGGTAATCAAATAAACTCTGTAATTTATTATTTCAATAGCCTCTTTATATGATTTGGATGAAGAAAGCTCTGAACTACTGAGGGAATTAGAAGAGGAGATAATACTTGCCTCTCTTCCTCCAGAAAATGTTGAACAAAGTGCGCTACCTAGACCTACTAAAAGCAAAATTCGAAAAAAGAGAAAGCATAATGCTATTGCTTCAAGTTCTTCACAGATGGATGAAGGGTCGAGTGCAAACAGTCAAGAGGAGAATCGTTTGTCTGTGAATCGTGGACGAACTTCTGGTTATATCCGGTCATTACATGTTTTAAAGAAGGATATAAGAAGGAAATATCAAGAAATGTATTCAAATGTAATAAATTCTCATGATGCATGGTTATTTACGAGCTTTTTAAAAGAATTCGCGAATCCTAATAACATCGTGCTAACCATCACCCTGCCTTCCCAACCGAACCGCCCGGCCCTCTTTTGTCAAGGAATTACTGAAATTGTCTATGGATTAACCGAAATCCACCTGAAGTTACCCGATACGGTCCATAGATTTGAAGATATTGCGATACATGTCCCTCATCATGGCTCTGGCAGTCGAATTATTTCAAAGATGACATTTCAAGGAACCAGATTATTTGAGATTGATGATGATAGTCTAGCAGAGGAAGTGCATCGTATAGCGGCATCATCAAGTTCATCATCATCTTCGTCTTCCTCTGCTTCAACATCTTCTGCAGTTATTTTAGATGATTCTGACGATAACGCTTCTCTGACTTCAACAGAAGATTTCAGGATGTCTTATCCACCTCCTGTAAGAGAGAAGGTACCATTAGAGCGAAAACCACATCACCGAATAAACCGCGCAATTAATGCAGTCGATCAATTACTAGTCCCAGCAATGTCATTTTCTGACTTCAATCGAAAGCCAACACAATCGACGATATCTTCTAAAGTTATGAAACAAGAAAATTCAAATTTAGATAATATAGAATCTGATTTATTATCAAAATTTCAAAATTTAAATTTATATCCTTTAACACAAATTAAAGATGTTTTATTAGAAGGTCATTTAATATTACAATTAAATGATTTAAATCAAATTGAAGGAATTCATTTTAAAGTGCAATCAGTAAATGAAACTATTCGATTAGATATGAATAATAATAATATTTCTTCAACTGCATCTTACACAACATCTGGTTCTTTGTCAAGTGCAGATTCTTTACATTCTCCGAACTAAGTGATGGACATTAGTTGATCTTTTTCTCTGTTATTCATGATTGATTTCTTTTCTCTTGTCAACAATTTTGAAAACAATTAAAAATGGAAAGAAAGAATTTATTTTTACTTTGATAATAAGTTTTAGAAGTATTGAATGTGTTTCATTATATATGTATCCGGAGAGAAACCACCCCTTTGTTATGACACTTCTTGTTCTTTTTTTATTTTGCTTTGCATTGTTATTTTTATCATCTATTTCCTCCACTAGAAATGAGACCATATAGACATTCAAGTTAAATTATCCCCCTTCGAAATTATTTTATCACCAAGAGAAGAAAAAAAACAACTTTCATTCCTGATATTTTTATTGTCTAAAGGACCGAGAAAGAGGAGAAGTTCACATGAATCTCGCATGGTTTTTATCGAAGTTAATATAAATTTCTTTTTATTTGTATTATGTGTATGTTTTTGTTTTGTTTTCTCTTCGTGAAACATTTATTTTCGCCTTACCTTTTCATCACTTTGGTCAATGTAGTGATGGTAGATGATTAATATTGTTTTCTTTTTTAATAAATTATTTGCAGATAGGAAGTTTTTTAATGACCAGATCTTCGAAAGAAAAAAAGAAACAATTTTACAATAAAATTTCTACTAGTATATATATATATCTTTGAACAAATAAAATAATTTATCGCTCTTTCTTTTCCATTGATCGATCATTCTCTTCATCATTATTCTCCCCTTCTTCTCTAGTTCTCTTTCGAGCAACCTTTTGATGTTCTTCACTCTTGTCTTCGCTGATCTCCATAACATCCTTCGAAACTTGCCTCGTTGCAACCTAAAAATATCGATAATGATTCACAAATCACACAAAGAAGATAGATCTCAACTCTTACCTCAACTGGAAGGGTGAAGGAAAGACAAACCATAACTTTCTTTGGTGCAACATCTCGTACTACATGACCTGCGTAGTCAGGACCAGCACTAAAGAAAGGAATAAATAATCTCAAGCGATAAAGAACAAACTGAAGATACCTCAATAATTCAGGCGCACACTGCAATACACCAGCAGCTCGATGTAAAATATCATTTATTGGATTTGATTCATCAGTGCTAAATGCATACACATGAATTCTTGGCATAGGGGAGGGATTAAGAGATTTAGCGTAAAGACCAATGAAAACATCTAAAAATTCTGTAGCGATTGCAGGAAGGTTCATAACAACTTCATGAGGATAGATCTTTTGTTGTTGAACTAATTGAAGCATAAAATCTCTGAAAAATGAAAATTAAGTCATGTATCAACTGAGATAAATGAGTCGAGTATTACCTTCCATCAAGATTGAAGGGATGTAAAGTGTGATTACATCTGTTTACATCACGATTTTTCACAAGATATTTGTATGATACTGGGTTCAGATCTGAAGTGATCGAAATAAATTCGAGAAGATGTAAAGATAAAGTGGAATCAAAGCTTACCATTAGCATATACAGTAACAGGTGAAATCTTCTTATTCTTTCGATTCTTATCAGTGGAGGCTGGTGTTGTTTGATTAATAATTGTCATCGCTAAAGGTACAGCAAAGGGTCCAACACCAGCCATCATATCGGCAACAATACGAGGTGAAGTTTCTGTCGCTGTTTGTCTGATAATATCAATAATTCTTTGGTGTTCGTATTGTAATCGACTATTCCAATAAACTTCAGCAAAATTAAAATGAAAGATTGCATTACTTTCTTTAATTTGAACAACAAAATCATTATTTTCTTCATCTTCATCGATAGGAGCATTTCCTTTCTTACTTATCGAAGCTTTCCCTCCCTTCTTTCCTTTTCCTCCTGCTGTACTCTCTTCTTCTTCTTTATCTTCACGCTTGGCAATAATCTCCAAAGGAAAAGTACGAAATTTAGTTTCAATATTACCAATTTTATTAACAACAATTTTTAAGATTGGATTTTTATCTAATATTACTTGACCGATAAGGTGTTTATATCCTACAATATCATCACGAAGATTCATATGAGCGATATGTCCTATGGTCTCAAAGGATGATGGAATCTCGGTTGTTATTGGTGATAGATATCGTGAAAGAACTTCATCTGCACTGTAGTGATCATAGGTGAGTTGAAAAGGGTAAGTGACATAATATGGAGCAGGTACTTGATGTTCTTGACAATGATTCTCATGAAACTGAACAAGATCAGCAGGTAAAGATTCTTCTCCATTCTCAGATGGTGTTAGAGATTTAATCTTTTCACCTAATAATAAGAGTTTTACTCCAGAAGATGGTGGAATAGCATCATAAATCCTCTTGACACGAGGACGATTTAAGAGATATTTCCCAAATTTATCCAAATATTGGGAACATAATTTTGTTGGAACTGTTAAAGCAATGAGTGGGATGGTAGTATTGAAGTCTTCTCTGCGTAAGACGATAGGTTCAGGAGATTTATCCGTCATTATAGGTGTTGCAAAACTTCTCGAACCAAAAAGAGATCGACGTAAGAAACGAATAGAATTAAGGCGTTGAGGAAATATCTTGAATAATGGTAAATGAAAGGAATCAAATCCTTGAGTGCTTACAAACAATAAACTGAAGATATAAGAAGCAATAAGAAATGAATGAACCAAATTCATCAAATTCTCTCCAATGGAGAGACTCTTTTAAGAGGCGAGTCGACTCTTTACCATCTACTGTACAAAACCATACTACATTGAACAGTTACAGTCAAACAAACACAAAATAACTCTAATAGTTTAGGCCTTATTGGAAAAACTAGCAATTAAACTTTCTGCTCTATATCTTGTTTTTGTCCTTCTTCTTCGTCTTCTTTACTGGTATATTCATCCGGATGCATCCCTAATGCTTCATCAGTATTCTGCATCCATCCATCAAAATCAATTAATCTCCAACTTTCTCCAAGACGAATTTCAAACTCATGATCAATTAAGATAGAGTTAAACAATCCAACCTATCCAAAATATCAATCCAAACTTAATAAAATACCGAAAGCAAGAGGCCTTACTTGATGAAATACTGTTTGAGGCTTTTCAGATCCTTGTAAGATTTCATTCGTCTTTTCATCTTTAACATAAAATACCTCTATTGTGTGAACATTTCCAAACAAGAAAGAAAAACAAAAGATGTTAAACACAACTCAAAGAATGTTCATAGAAAGCAAACAAACTCCTTACCTTCACCTTGTAAAGTAACATAAAGTCTAACAACAAAATTTTCATAATCATATACTTGACCTAATTCTTTTTTCTCTTCTTCTGTTAGTTCTAAAGGTGCTAATGTTGATTTCTGCTTCCCTGTATTATAGAAAGATGGATGAAATTTTTTCAATAATATTTCTTCAATAAATGATGCACGATATGTTTGCATTTCAATTGAAAAGGATTCTAAATCTTTTTTTGATTGTTTAAATGAATAATATAGTTTACTATTAGGATATTTCTGAATTAATTCATTAATTGATTTTTGATAAAAAATGGCAATACGTGCTTCTAATAATTCATCTATTGCTTGAATATTTTCAGGATTTTTCACTTCTTCTTTCTGAACTGTCGTAGAGTCAGATGATTTGGTTCGATTTTGTTCTAAGAGTAAATTGGTATTATCGATTAAAGCTTGAGAAGATGCAAGAAATGATTGTTTTGCTCCTTCTAAAAATTGTGGGAAAGTAATAGTATTTATAATAAATTTCCAATAAAACCATCTTTCAAATCTTGAGTTCCATGATTCTATTGGTGACGCTGTCAGAGGTTTCCAAGGAAAGATTTGCTTTGCTATAGGGGTAGTAGTTGATGCTTCTGTTGTCGAAAAAGATGCAACTTGCAATCTGATAATGGAATTTCGGGAGCTCCAATTCAAGATTGAGAACGGGGAGCTTGTTTTCACAGTTCTTCTCAACATATTGTTTGGTTTGATGGAAAGAGAATGAAAAGGTTTTTCAAAATGACGACTGAACTCTCATAAAGCGTAAAAAAAAGCAATAGAAAACCATAAAAAATCATCAAGAGAACGGGAGAAGCTCACCTTTTATCCTTCTTCTTTAGCATTCGCGGCAGATATCATTCGAATGGTGTACACTTTTTGAAGCGAAAAGTCCAAAAGGCAAGAAAAGGAAGAGAAATGAACTGCCAGTGAAAAGGATCAAGTCTCGCATTCTCCCATCAACCATCAACCAAGCATTCTCCCTTCATGACACTTGTTCTGTCACTCGACAACAAAATGTGCCTCTTTAATATTTGTGAGAAAGAGTCGGAGGGCTGAAGACAGTCTGTTTATCCTCACAAACTGATGCTACGAGACGGGAGGCTTGATGAGGACCGGAGACAAATTTTCAGCAGAAAAGTTAAAAACATCAGATTGCCAAATAGATAAGGCTTTCAACAAGGGAAAATACCCATGTTTAATTTTCGGAAGCGTGTCTCCGTTAACACCTTGCGTTAGAGAAAGTATCGTCCCTATCCACAACTTTCTAAAGTTATTGGATTTCTAGGATTAATTTTAGAATGTTTCACACACTTACAATTAAATCTTATAACCTTACACAGTAGGTTTGCACGTTTCTTAATAACATTGTAAAGTATCATATAGGCATCGCTGTTATCTTTCCCTCCTAATAGTGCAACCATTGCGTCAAGGTAAGATTTGATCGCTAAGTCATAGGCATTGCGATTGTTAGCTTCGGCTGTGGCTTCTAGCATCGTCATTGCCTTGGGAAACTGCTTCTCTCCCGCTTGAAACATCTTCACATATACCTCGAAGAAATTCTTGAGTTCAGGACCTGTGATGGCTCTCTGGTTGATGTGTTTCGCCTCTAACTCTTGGTTAAAGATGATGCATAAATCTCCATCCCCCTCCTTATTTCCGTTACACTGCCGAAAAGCCCACCCCAGAAAAGCCCATGCCCGTGAAAGAAAAATTCATTTCTCAGACATCCAACGTCAAGGAATCCTTAACGACACACAACTCAACTTCAGATTGAACCGTTCAATTGTGCTTCCTTTGGGTTGTTTCGTGAGCTAATCTTGTAGGTATACGCTGAGGAGTCTCAGATTGGGTTGAAAAATTTTTTAGCGTGTGAAATTCGAAACGGTAAGTTTTTAGGGAGTGGTAAATAGAAGTTGGAGTATTTCTTGTGTATTTTGAGATATCTCTGTACTGCTTCGGTTGCGATACGTTTATATATCCCATTCCTACTTAGTTGTGTCGTGGGAGACTGTATATCTGCTCAAAATAGGATGATCCGACAATAGCCGGTCTGGTTCATCGTTTTATCGACATTTTTTGAGTTTTTGTTGTTGTAATGCCCTCTTTTAAGCGATTTTGGTCTCATATAGCTTTCTTCTTATCATTAGAGAGAATATGCAAACTTCTAGGAGAAGATACCATGAAGGGTCAACTGACAGTGATTCCCCCCTTGAAGAGGGGAATAAAAGACGTAGAATCAAGACTAATCGATACGAATTCGAGTTTTTAGACAACGAAGAACAACGCTTGATTCAACAGGTAAAGGTTTATTGGCTTGATTGTAAAGATCTTGACCAAAATACGTCATAGGCAATGAAGATATCAAAACTTGAAACAAAGCGCACCGACATTGAGATTCCTGATGCTCCTGTCTTTTATCCCACTTTGGAAGAATTCAAAGATTCTTTAGCATACATAAGAAAGTAAGTATTTACTTCTTCTCTGTAATTTTTGTTATTGTGATGCCTTGGAAGAATTCGACCTGAAGCCGAGAGGTATGGAATATGCAAGATTGTTCCTCCTCGCGAGTGGAGTTTTCCTTGCAATATATCCATGAATCATCCAAAGAAGTTTCGTACTCGATTGCAACCAATTAATACACTTCAACAAGGCGAAGGATTTGATGATGGCAGAAATTATACAATTGCAGAATATAAGAAAATGGCTGATGGTTTTTTCAAAGAATGGATTGATAAGCATCATGGCGGTGTTGTCCCGCCATTGGAAGTCTTAGCGAAAGACTATTGGGATATAGTCGAAACAAATACTCAGAAAGTTGAGGTGGAATACGGGAATGACCTCGATACATCAAAATATGGTAGTGGATTTCCGAGTCGCCCCACATCAATCAAAAGGGAAGAAAACAACCAAAGTGCAGAAGATATAACTCATCCAGATTATTACGCAACAACGAGTTGGAATCTGAATAATATGCCGTCTGCTGAAGGATCTTTATTGCGATATTTACAAGTTCCTATAAATGGAATCAATGTGCCTTGGCTGTACATCGGCATGTTGTTCAGTTCTTTTTGTTGGCATACTGAAGATAACTATTTCCCATCTATTAATTATTCTCATTTCGGAACAGTTAAACAATGGTATGGTGTTCCAAAAACCGACGCTAACAAGTTTGAGAAGGTATTGTGAAGTCGAAATATCCACCCGAACTTCTTACAAAACTGATTATAGGTAACAAAAGACTTTTTACTCGGGCTTTTCAGAGAGTCTCCAGATCTTTTACATCATATGACTACCCAAGTTTCTCCTTCGCTCCTTTCCAGTAAGTCCTACGACGTTACCGCAACTATCTCTTATCAAACCTAGAAAATGGAGTACATGTCTACAAAGCGCAGCACGAAGCTGGAACTTTCATTGTAACTTTCCCTCGCTCCTACCATGCTGGCTTCAGTTATGGTGTAAGTCTTTCCAAACCTTTTCAAAAGTTGTTGTGGTTCATCTTTCGCTCAGTTTAACGTCGGCGAAGCAGTAAATTTTTCAATTTTAGACTGGATACCATCCGGAAGTAAGAGTAGCGTAGCGTTAGGTTATCCTCAATAATTTTTTCTTCTAGGTGAAGCTCTTGAAAAGTATCGTGCCGTTGCACGTGAATCAGCATTTAGCACTCAGCGATTGGTGTTTACCGCCTTACAGAATAAGGAGGATTTTAAACATGATCGTAGAAAGTATGAAATCTTAGTGTGGTCAGAGAGTTATTTGTAAACAATTTCTACATAGGTTGTACCAAGAAATAGCAAAAATAATCCAGGATGAACTAAATGGGCGGGCAATAGCAATCTCGAAAGGTAATGGAAAAGTTCGGGCGGCAATAACTTCTCATTGAAATTTAAATTATTTAATAGGTGTTAGAGAGCTTGCAGACATCATTCAACTTCGACCAAATAATTTTGAAACGTTTGATGAAAAGGTGAAACCATTTTGGAACTACCTTTTGCTCTTGTTTTACTGTGTTGCAGGCAATCGAATATGACGAGATGAGGATATGTTGTTTGTGTAAACAAAGCTGCCTGTTCACTGCGGTCGCTTGTGAATGTGATAGATCAAAAGTCTCTTGTCTCATTCACTTTCAGCATATGTGTAAATGTCCGAACAACCGGCGGTTCTTACTCAGTAAGTTTCGGAACATCTTTCTTTGCGTGTATTACCTTCACATCCTATTTTTAGATTGGGGTACCGACGAGGACTTGAAACTCCACATTAAGTCTGCAACAAAAAATTAAATAGCTAGGATGAGCAATTCTAATGAGTATCACACGCCTCAAATTTCTATTGTCTTTTGTTTTGTTTTGCATCTTTAGTTTTTTCTCTTCTCTCAACACATTTCTAATCTACATGTCTGGATTCCTCCCCCTAACAACACGTCGAAAAGACCACTTTGTTAGAAAAGAAAGGAAGAAAGATAAAAGTAGTATTTGTTATCCTTCAGTTTTAAGATGTTATTACAATTAGAGTGTCCATCTCTTCTACTCAGAGTTCTTTATTGAAAGAACCTAACAATAATGTTTTTTCCTTTTCTTTTCTTGAATACATTCCATTAATCTCGTGAATGACTGCAAGCTCCGTTACAGTAAACTATTGCAATTTAATGAGAGTTTTTTCTTTGATCTTCCTCTTGAAACCCACTGCTCTCACTTCCGTGACTCCATTACCATCCATTTCCTTTGAAATTAATTTCCACTCTCATTTTTCAGGCGGGTCAATAGATGTCTTGACACGTGAAACTTCCGCAACTAGACGAGGTGAAGATACTCTCTTTCTCTCCTCTCTTCTCTTTCATTGAACCCTTTTTCACTTTTCCATTTTCACAATTCAAAAAAGATTGGAGATCTTTGAAACTACCTCTTTTCCTAAATCTGCGTTGCCTGAACAGACAACTAAAAAAACAAAAAGAGAAAAAAGAAATAAATGACGTGAGAACTCCGTCAGAACGAGCAGTCTGTGTGATGAGAACCAGTTATTGATCCAATGTTTAGGCTATTTGATGGAAGCGTGACTCGCCTCGTTGACTTTTTGAGCTCAGCGAGAAAGGGAGAATGTATTCTGTGACCTATCGTTTGTCGACTCTGTCTCTGTTATTCAAAGTGTTTGATGACTCTGAAATAAGTGAAATGTTGAATATTAAAGGATGTTTGAGAAAGTTGATGTTTTTGTAATGGAGATGCCGCCAGAAAACAGCGTCTGTTTGCAAACGAACAAATGAAGATCGGTCGCGTGGATTTCTGGAGGGAAGCTTATCACCGTTACTGCAATATTGCCGCTTTTTATTCTGTTTCATACCAATGAGACTTTCAAGAACGGATTCGAGACAGCAGATGAACTTCAACACAAGCGAGATTTCCCAGAGTAAGAGCTCCCCGCAAGAGAGAAAGTTCTATCGCGTCTTTCCTTCTTATGATCTCAAGGTCTTCCTAATTTTGCTGAGGAGAAAGATATTAATAGCCTTGTTTCCTTTCACCCCAACCTTTCTTTGACAATCAATTGATTATGGCTCTGTTTTCGCCGAAACCGAAGAACTTGGTTCAATTCGTACATACGCGACCTTGAATATGATATACACTGTGCTCTATCTCTTGTCAGCGCACAAACCTCTCATCATCTGTTGCTCCGTAAGGAATCGCGAACGAAGTTATGGACTGGACGGGAAGAAGGAATCATTTTCGCCAAGTGAAGGCGAAAATGATTTACACAATTCCTTAACTATTGTCTCAATCTATTTTGTTTGTTTAAGATGATGACCAAACCTTATAAGATTTTGATTGCTGGTCTGATCCTTTTGATTCTGATTTGTGGGGGAGTTCAATCGAAAGGTAAAGATTCGCGTTTGAAAGAGAAAGGATTGGAATCAGAGTCAGTACACCGTCCTGCAAAAGATAAGCTAAGAAGAAAGAAAGAAAAGATTTCTGGTGGACAAAAGAAGGGAAACGAGAATGATATTACTGTTCCTGGATTAGATCCTCTATCAAAGCCAACCTTTGGACCGGAGACTTCTTCCTCCAATCGAAAGAATAAAAGATCTTCTTCGACTAGGAAGAAATCCATTCCTCGGAATCAATTGAATCAATACCTTTTTAATGGATTAAATTTAAATTTTTATAAACCAGAGTCTTATAAAACATTAATACCAACCTATTTCGTTGATCCTTATATCCTCTATCTCACTAATCAACGATTACAACGATGTTCTATACCACCCACTCAACCATATAAACCATATACTTTCAAAGATATTAATGATTTACAATATGATAACAAAACTCAAAAATTTCAATTTAATCCTAATTATTTCATGAGAAATAGTCATTCTCATCCTTTCCAAAAATCTAATATTATTCATTTTGCTATGAAAGAATTACAATTTTTATATGAAACGAATGCATTAGAATATTTTCGTGGACATGAATTATTAGCATATCATTATTTTATTGAATATATTCATCAAAATCCACATTATCAATCAAATTATATGCAAGCTGAAATGGAATATTTACCAATTTTACCATTACATTGGAGAGCTGTTCAATTAGAACAATGTTCTTATTCTTCTTTCATAGAATATGTATTATCTATACAATCTTATCTTGAACAACGTGACCTGTATATTACTTCTTCTTCTCTCCTTCATTCCTCTACGAACCACAGTTTCTCCAATTTACATCCCACCTCCTCATTATTAGCCACAAAGTTTATAATTGCTTCCACCTATAATATGCGAACAATGTGGGGATATGGAATGCCATCACAACAAAGGAAAGGACCAATCTATCAAAGTATGACAAATTTTGTACAAAATATCTCGGTTGGACATTATGAACGTTGGCCACAATGTCCTGATCTATTAAGAAAATGGTGGAAATATGTTATAGAATTACCATATTTACCAATTGTAGGACGTTTATATAATTTTGAAGAAATTATATTACGTGAATATAATAGTGTTAGTGGTACTAATACCATTAATAGTAATAGTAATAGTAATGGTAATAATTTGATGATGTCAACGGTTAATTTGAATATAGAAACCATGAATTTAATGAATCCTATTAATACTTTCTCAAAATATTACAATTTATTAAAACAACGTGAAGATACTTTATTGTATTCGATTAACCAAGGTATCTTTGGTCAACGAGAAAGACAAGGAATAGGACGGGAGAGAAAGCTAGTCACAACAGATGATGAAATATTAGGGAAAGGAGGTTTTATGAATCTAATGAACGCACCAAATGAAAATGTATTACAAGCTCTTCATGGTTTAGAAGGATCTGATTCCTCGAATAGCAAGAATACTAACACAGCTCCCATTGATGGTAGTAGCAGTAGTGGTGGTACTGGAACTGGTGGCAGTCAGACAACAACCACGAATACAGAAAATAGAAAATATACTTTCTTGTTTATAGGTAATTTAGAAATGGTTGGGCCTAATAAAGTATGTTCTGTTCGTTCAGTATTACAATCATTATTACCACGATCTGACCTTTTATTAATACATATACCATTAACCTCACCCATGCCAGGGAATGAATTAATTGATGAAGAAGAAGTCGCAAAATCTTATAAATACTGGCAAAAGACTACAAACAATCAAAACGACAATAGTAACAATCAAGCAAGAGGAGTGTATTCACAATTTGTTAATTATATGGAACAATCTATTTTCTGTATAATAACAGGTAGTACATCTTATTCAACATCTTTCTTTTATCATGCTGTAGAAAATGATTGTATTCCAATTGTGATTAATGATTGGTTTGTTTTTGCATTTCCATGGATTATTTCATATGAAACTTTTGTAATACGCATACTCGAACAAGATTTTATTAAATCACCGAATGATGTATTAAACTCTATTAAGGAGAAGTATTTACCACCAGTAGCAACGGCAGCTGATACACCAGAGTTTTCATCATCAGCATCCTTTGAAGGTGGACAACAACCAACAGGTGAGAATAATAATAACGAACTAGGTGAGTCATCATCGTCGTATTATTTATTAATAAATAATATGAGGAAAGCAATGATGAAAATGAAATTATTTTTATCATATGAGACGATCACTCATCAATCCAATCGTTATTATAAATTATTATTTTCTGATATTCATTATTATTATCATTATCATTATAATCCCTCGATAGTGACGAATGATAGAGACGGACAAGGAGGAGATGGAGAGGAAGGTCATATTAATAGTAAAAGAAAAGATGAAAAATTACAAACAATGATCCCAATGGAATTACTATTATTAGAATTAAGATATGCACAACATCCTCATAAATACTATAATAATATTCCATGTACTCGACCAATGCTTTGTTCACATAAATATTCGAAACATTATTATCATACAGATCCTGCATATACTTCACCTCCTTCTTCAACAAATGACCCAATTTCAAATAGAGGAAGAAGAAGATTGAAAGATGAGACGAAAGGTAAAAGAAATCAACAAGGAAGAAAAGGTGAAAAATTAATTACATCACAAGAGAAGAAGGCGCAACAAGGTTTTACTTATTCTTACCAGCATTATCATAGTTCAACTGCAACGTCCATTCCTCTATCTTCGAAAGGGAATAAAAGAGGCAATAATAACAATAATTTACAAATTAAATTATTTAGTAATCAAATGCTAGAAAAAACTATACAATCAAGATATTCATTATTATTTAGTAAAGCTATTATCTTTCATTCATCTGATTCCTCCTCTTCATCTTCTTCTTCATCTTCATCGATCTCTTATAGTTATAATCTAACAACACTCAATAATAATCAAAATACCACCACATCACCTTTATTAGAGGCAGTCACATTACATCAAGATTATTATCAAGCACATGCACTATATTTTGATTTTCTTTGGAAAAATCCATCATTATCACAAAAGTTTGATTATCGTCCTTATCTATGTAAACATACACCAAGATTAATTGGACAATATAAAATTGTTTATTTCATGCAATGTGTACGTGTATTATGGACATTAAATCCTGGTAAATTTAAACCGTATGATTTAACTCTCTTATCATCATCACCTGACGAAAAAAACCAACAACCTAGTTCAATAGATGAATCCATTCCTTCCTTCTATCGTGATCATAATCCTTATCATCTCTCTGCTAATACGATCGTACAACAGAACGTGGAAGTGAAAGGTACAAATGGTTTAACAGTCTTTGAAAGGGATTATATATTAGCTTTTCATAATTTATCAAGACCTAAAGGATGGAAATCTATTAATTATCCAAAGAATACAGATTTAAGTCATATTCTTACTTATCAACAGATTGCTGAACTTGATTTAATGCGGGGCGTGATGAACTAACTGATGATTGATGAATGACCACCACCGTGTACGAGATTGCTTTTTAATTTGAATACAATAGATTTAGTTGAAAGGTTAGATGAATGGATTGCATGCAGATGATAATTTTGCTTTTTAATCAATCATTTTATTATTATTATTGAAATATTTTATTGCCTCTTTGAAGTGATGTTTTGGTTTTGATTGATTGTCGCTTTCCTTTAACTCTTTTTTTTTCTATTCAATTCTGTAATCTATAAAGAAATAATTCAACGAAGATATGAAAGCGACAAGAATTAATTGATTCCTATTTATTTAAGATTTAAGTTGAATAAGTTTCTCAGGTTAATTCTGTGATAAACTTTTATTACTTCTTTCTGAATAACGTATAAAAAGACCATTAAAAATATCAGAACCATGCTTGGAGATCTAAAGATTACACGCAGACTTATCATCTGAACTTGATCAACCTCCAATTTCAACCACCATTGTACTCAAATAAGGACTTAGTCATTTCGAGTAGCAAGCACATATGCGAAGAACTTTTCTTCATTCAATTTTCCAAAGAGTACAACAGTAAACAAATGTGATCTGAGGAAAGAAAAGACCCTGTAAAATACTGTCGTACAGTTCTCAGTTCGTCTGATAAAGTCAGAAGTCCGATTTAGTAGATGCACAGTGAGTGGAGCCGTTATCGCATGGTAACTTGTTATGATAGATATTTAAAGAGGCAAAAGACAAAAGTTGATGAATAGAAAAGAACAGAAAACAGCAAGAATTAATTTATTTAGGTATGATAAGATTCTCAAGTCCATCAATTACCCTTGCACTAAGGATTTTATCACCAGTTTCTAATTGTCCTAAAAAATCTTCATTCTTAATAACATATCCAAAGCAACTATAACTACCATCTATAGTATTTCTACCTGGTGGATTTAATGCTTGTAACCATTTTAAAAAGAAAAATTGTGAACTACCTGAATCAACATCCTTTATATCACGTCCCATACCAAGTGCACCATATGCCTGAAAAGGTAAAGCCATGGTATCCGTAGCTCTTAAATCATCATCAGATGTTGCATCATAGACAGGTTCTTGATCATTTTTGTAGAATAATTCCAACGGTACAGTTCTTTTTGTCTTTGTTGTTGGATCAATATAACCATCTATCTCGTTACTTATCTTACCTGTTTGAACGGTTAATTCATTCGCATCATTGATGATCATATTATTATAAAATTTCTTATTTACAAGATCTACAAAATTACCTGCAGTAATTGGTGCATGATAACCATCTACTGTTAATAATATTGGTATCGTTGGAACAGCAGATGATGTTAATGATTCAGGGAAACGAAAACCTTTCTTATGTTCTAATATCATTTCAATTGTTGCACGACCACGTAATTGTGGTAATGATTGAAATTCCTCTGGTATAGTGAAAGGTAGTTGCTGTTTTGGTATTTGTGCGAGTCTTAATTGAGCCAATAGATTCGCTGATTTTTCTTCTAATAATAATGTGTTATCAAAGTCTTTATTACGTATAGCAGTTGTAAGATCTTGTAATGTTGGTAGAAATTCATTATTTACTATTGCTAATAAATTTGGATCATTCCCATTCGGGTATTCAGGAGAGGATGTCAAGGTATTTAGCTCTGATTTAATATTTGTTATTGCAATATTAATATCTTTTAATGAATTGGACCATGCTGATGGATTCGTGAATCCCACCTGTTCAAATCTTAATTTTGGTAATTCTAAATTTTCTTGTGCTATTTTCAATAATTCTGATGATTTCGTTTTACCAAATTTTTGATGATCAGCTTGAGGTATTGTTAATCTTAAGAATTGACGACCATCTTTGACAAGGAATTCTTTGATCCCAACATCAGCTAGATTAGCTATTGCTGCTGTTGCTGGTGGTGGCTGGAAGGATAAACCTCCTAAACCATTTCCACCAATACCAAGAAGACTAATACTAGTTGAAGCGATGATTCGCAAACCAAATCCCCACGAAGATAATTTTGCAGTCAACTTTTGTGCACTAGATTTTAATTGAAGACCTTCAATGAGAAAGATTCCCGATAGTGATATCACTATAAAACGAATAATAGTTGTTAGTTTCATTGTTATCTTTACTTCAAGAAAAATTATGAAAGAAAGAAGCAATAACTTTCCATAAATATACATCACATGACACAACAACATACAGAAGAGGAAGTGTTTAGAGTGAGGTTATTCACTCTTCTTCCTAACACGTTCTTAACCTGTTTCTCTGGACAATATTATTAGAATGATGTAGGAAAATCTTTATGATTGTTCGAATGATGAAAAGATGACATCATCATCTCGTGTCTCTTCAGTTGTCAGTTCTACGAATCGAATAACCTTTATTTATTGATTTTTTCTAATTTTATTAGAAAAACTTCATGATTTCTTTCTCTATTTTTGGAAGTTACTATTTTTTTTTCTCGGTCAACTTTAAAGCTAGAACCACCTCTGTGTGACAGAGAAATGAGAAAAATCTTTAAGAGTTATTCTTAGTTTTAATTTATCTGAAACAATCAGAGAGCCTAACAAAAAAGAAACAAATCAATAAACTAATTAACTATACAAATGAATTTGAGAAGGAAATCTCAAAGCTATATTACAAAAAGTCACAGAAAATAAGTTAAGCAGCAGAGTTAATAAGCAAACGTTCACTCATCTTTTCGAATATAATAAAAGAGGACAGCAGAACTTGCAACAAGCGTTGCGGTATACTTAAGAATTGAAACTGCAATTTGACCACCAGCGCACAGCTCTCCATATTCCATAAGGTGCTCATTAATCGAATCCGATCGATTCAGACCTAACGAGAATTCAGATTCAACTCTCGGGATTCCATTAGTTTTAGAGTGTACTAAACTAGAAATAGAGTTTGTCGAAATGTTTCCAACTCGATCCTTCGACAGCTGTTTCAAACTATCACCTGTCAATCTTCCATATTTATGATTTAGGAATGAATTTTGTTGTAAAAAGACATAAGAAGATAATACTCCTGTAAATAAACACACAGCTGTTGTTGATAAATGATCTTGAGTCATCTTCAATTTATTTTCAGTTATCCTTTGATGATTCTTTTTAGATTCTAATTGAAATTGTGAAAGTTTCTGCCTTGAAGTTCTTCCTTCCTGGTACTAACGCGTAAATTTATGAAAAGATAAGGAAAAGCGCTTTTTTCAGCGTTGTTTTTATTTTACACCAACCGCTAACACAAATTCCATCAATCAATCATAGTCTTCCAAGTTCTAGATCAAATCAATCTCTTAAGATCATGGCGTCTAACTCAGCTTCCAACGAAGGATCCTCTCCAAATTCCCCAAAGGATAGTAATCAAGAGAATGTAGTGGATCGTAAACATTCAAAGTTTGCATTTATTAATAAGCAAGATTATTTAGAATTATCAAAACAATATGATAAGAATACTGATGGTACACTTGATGATTCTGAAATTCAACAAATTATTAATGATTATAATGATAATAAACTTGATAAATCTTCAAAAATTTATGAAATTATTAGTAAATATGATTTAAATAAAAATGGTAAAATTGATATTGATGAATTTGAGAAAATGAAACATGATTTTTCATTACAAGAAAGTGATTTACGTTATGCTGCATATACATTATCATTATCTAGATTATTTCGTTATTTAGCATTTACATCAGATTTTGGTGAAGCATTACGTCCTGTTGTTCATAAACAGATTGTTAATGCTAGTTATGCTGTTGCCTTTGGTTATTGTATCGCTGATGTTGGTTATGAAGCATATAAATTAAGGAAAAATAATTATCGTAATGAAAGAAATGAAGAAACGACTATGACACAATGTATTGTTGAAAGATCAACTTTCCAAGCTTTTGCATCGTTGCTCTTACCTGCTGTTGTCATTCATCAGACAGTTCATTATGCTAAGAATGCTTTTACTAAATTAGGAAGATTTACGAAGTGGGGTCCTTCTCTTGTGGGTTTATCATTGATTCCTTTCCTTCCTGTTTGTTTAGATGCTCCTGTTGAGAAGGCTGTGGAATATGGTTTCCATCATTATGGACCATGGGCAAAGAAGCATCCCCAAGTAGAAGCTGGCCATGACAGTCATGAGAGTAAGAAGGAGAAATAAAGGAAAGTAGTATTTTGTTTTTGAAGGTTTTTTGATTCGGAAGAATTTTTTCATTCTTTGTATTTTAAGATAGAGATAGTTTGTTATTTTGTAACACTAATCATGTATCTTAGATGATGATGGTCCCGGGAGAACATAATCAGCACAATGTTAGTCTCCTGAAAACGATTGTTTAGACGACCGTTTCAGATCGTTTTCCGCTATTTTAAATTCTTTTTCTATCTTTTCCCTCATAAACTATGACCATGTTAAAATGTTTGACATCGTTCCTTCGTCTAAGTATCATTATTTTCTTTATCTATAGTTCTTCTCAAGAGGATACTGGGAAAGATAGTGAATCACATCCATTAATTGAATGTGAAACAAGTAAAGGATCGTTAGTCATAGAAGTCATTCCACAATGGTCACCACTTGGTGCAGAACGTTTTTTAGAACTTATTGATGATAATTTCTATACAAACATTGCACTTTATCGTTGTGTACGACGATTTCTTGTTCAATTTGGGATCACTGATAACCAGTCAAAGCGTCATTGGCATCATCAAGCAATTAAAGATGATCCAAATCTTCATTTAGGTATTAAGAAAAATTATGTTTCCTTTGCTGGTGGTGGACCAAATACACGTACAACACAAATCTTTATTGCATTTGAAGATTTAGATTTTCTTGGTAATGAACCATGGGAAACTCCCTTTGGACGTGTGATCAAAGGACAAGAGACATTAGATCATCTCTATAAAGGATATGGTGATATACCACCATTTGGTAATGGTCCTGATCAATCTGAATTATTTCAAGAAGGAAATGAATATATTCATCGTATGTTCCCACAGGTTGATTTTATTCATACATGTTCTCGTATGGCAGTATCTGTCAAAGAAGAGAAAGAACAAGAGGTATTAGAAGAAGCTGCTGCAGTTGTTGAAGGTAGATCGAATCCTAATAATATATTAAATTTATTGAAAAAGAAAGAAGAAGAAATTCTTCAACCTGTTTTATCAGAGGAAGAGATTCAACTACCTGATAGTGCGAAACAAACAGATAATGATGACGGACAAGATCCTGATAAGGAAGAACAAGAAAATCATCTGATACCAGAGGAAGAAGCTGGAATTGAATTCCATCAAGAGGATTTACATGAAGGTGGTGAGAATCTTGTTATACTTGATGAGCCTCATGTTCCTATTGAAGAAAAGGTAAGCCACAACATTCACATGCAATGAGCTCTGGATTTTATTGATTTGTCTTTTAGACAAACCTGCGAAAGAGCAAGAAAGAGATCGCTGCATCAGCTGTATTGGATCAAGCTGCTCCCCTTCTCTCGTCGAAGCAAGATGAAACCTCACAGTTCTTACTATGGAGGTTATTTTATGCATTCAGCGTACTTACTGCAATTATCTTGCTTTATCTGAAGTTTGGACATTTGAAAATTGGTCCCGGTGCGAAGACCCAGTGAGATTGAGGACTTCCTCTTTCTCAATGTGACCCACTTTCT
>VKHI01000150.1:0-29404 GCA_015145745.1 Poterioochromonas sp. DS
ACAATGGTGTTTGATTTTTGGAAGCAATATCCTGACTCATAATCCCAGAACTGTAGTGATCCGTTATCACCACCAGAGACCAAGACTCCATCGTCGTTCAATGCCATCGCGTTAATAGGCGCATTATGACCATTTAAGTTTTGAAGGAATCTACAGTCAAATTTTAACAAAAAATAAGAATATTTTCATTTCGATGATTTGTTTCACAATCACTTACGTGCCATCTCTAATTTTCCATTTCTTCAGATTATCAGCCGCTCCAGAACAAAAAGTGAAAGTCTAATAACAGCAGTCAAGAGAAGTTCAGAATGGGCAGAAGATAGAACTAACTACCTTGCGATCAGCGACAAGACTACGAATAGATTTTTTATGATGCGTCAGAGTGGATAAGGTTCGTCCAGCAGCCAGATCCCACAGCTGTAGAAAGTGAATAATAACATTCGAGATCAGAACTGTGGAGGGATAACTTACTCTGATGGTATTATCGTGACTCCCTGTTATGATTTGAGGATCAACACTATTCGTTAACACACTAGCAACAGTGTTTTCATGCCCCGATAGACAATGAATCTGATGCTTTGTCCTCATATCCCAAACCTATTATCTTCAGATGAAAAACATAAAGACAATGATTACTGAACCACTCACCCGAGCAACTGAGTCTCTCCCACCTGAAACAAGGAGATCAAGAGTTGGATGCAAAGCTAAGCAGAATACACCAGACGTATGACCATGATAATGTCTGATGACTTTATTGTATTCTAGATCCCAGCACTTCACCTGATTGTCTTCTCCTGCTGAAAAGAGATACGGATGTCGTGGACTGACGACCAATCCTCGAATTGCATTGATATGGCCAGTTAATGTCAATTTCAATCCTCCCTCAGTGCCCGCACAACATTTCGCTAAATCCCAAATCTTAATCGTTCTATCAGCTGATCCAGTGGCAAACCACTCGTTCGAGGGATCAAAGGCTATTGACCGCACCCAGCCTAAATGTCCCGATATCACTGCACTTAATTCCCACGGCGCATGCCAGCGTGGTGTGGGCACTTTTATTTTTGTTTGAGGATTGACCAATGCCATAGAAGCACTGCCAGCACTCGACTATCGATATTACCAATTAGCCAACTATTTCAAGAGAGAAGCAGTCCTCACCTTTTCTTGTTGATTGACTAGCGATAATGCTTGAGATTTGGCTGGACCTGATGCACCTTCATGCTCAATGTCCTTGAGAAGTAGTGGCTGGTTGGATGCTTCTTTTGTGTCTGATATCAAGGAATAAGCGCATCAACCACAAACTTAGTCAAATGGAGAGTACCTCTTTTCGGTTGAATATTTCGAACCCCAAGATTATCAAAGGATTCTAAAGAAATCTCCTTCAGTTTCCTCTTAACACCAATCGACCTATGAAGAAAAAATGAGCTGTGAATCCACAACTTGCGAAGAATACACTCACAATTGGTCAGGCCTTGAAGGAATGAAAGGATTTATATTCTCATATAGCAATCCAGTCTTCTTCGCATGTAATTGCAGGTCGTGTATTGTTGTTGTTGTCTCAGTCATTTCAATTAATATTAAATATGTCAAATGAATTATGCAATTCCCTAAGTAAGTGCTTCAGAGAAGCCGCCATAAAAAGGGCGGGGTTTGTGAGAGAGGATTCGATTCTTGAAACGGTCAACAATAACAATAACAATAATAATACACAGTAATGAGCTAAAAGAAAGAACAAATCATCAATATTAAAACATCTATTTGTTGAGAACAAGCGAATTACAGACTAATTTAAAATCATCCTATTGATTGGAGATGGCTAAAAAGAAGGGGAAGAAGGGGAAAAAGGAGAAGGGTCCTGTAGGACCAATACCTGTGACGACTGTCCAAATTATTCAAGATCGAACAAAAATGTTTTGTCCAAGAATGGGAGATTATTATGAAAGAAATGAACAAGTAGAGATGATTCTGGAGGTAGAGAGTTCATCTGGTTTGTTTTTTCTAGTGAAATCATCTTCGTTCATAGGATGTAGCAGAAAGATGCTTATTCAAGGCAATTGATCGAAGATTACCGGAAGTTAATTTAGTTTCACTAAAATTAAGACGTTTACCAAATCTAGAGAATCTTGCCCCAGAGCTTGGTCACCTTCTCGTTGTGAATCTTGCAAAGAATAATTTATTCGATGCTGACGCAGTCTTTCAGGTAAGCCACAATCCATCAGTTCAATTATATTCTTTTATTCATCATCTATTCTTTGAAGGCTTTGAGTCAATTAGTCAATCTACAATCATTGAATTTGTCGGAGAACTTTTTAAATGGGATGCTCAGCGAACATGCTGGCAACCTGCTAAACCTTGAAGTACTGAACCTTGACGTCAATAATATCACTGCTCTGTGTCCAGCTGTGAGAAATTGGACTAGATTGAAGACTTTTTCCATCTCTGATAATTCACTAACAGGTAGAAGATGACATATTATTTGTGAAACGAAGTCTAATCTGTCCTATAGGCCTGCCAGTCGAAGCCTCGAGTTGGGAAGAGATTCAAGTAATTAACCTCAAAAATAATAAGATTACTGACATCGGAACTCTTCCTCAGTTCTGGCCCAAGTTAGAAAGACTTTTTCTCGGTGAGTTCGACTTACCTATTAGATGATGTTAGACGTTACACACTTTACACAGGGATTAATCTCCTGGCATCCATTCCATATGAGATCGGAACTTGTTTAAATCTAATAGAATTAGATTTATCTAAGTAAGTCTTCACTTCTGCTTCCATGAATTTCCTCTTATGACATTGTTTAGCAATCAAATTCAAACTCTGCCATTAAGTCTCGTTCAATGTGTGAATCTAGAGCGATTGCATCTCGGTTCAAACAAAATTGAATACTTGCCACCTGAGTTATTTACCTCTTTGACAAGATTGAGAGAATTCTTTGTGCATAAGAATAAGATCACTGCCATCCCACCTGAGATTGGAAACTTGCAAGGTAAACCGTGACTCACTCTATTACCGCGTTCCTACTTACATAGGATTTATTATTACACAGCAATTCAAAAGATTTCCTTTGCGAGTAATAACATTAGAGCTCTTCCGGATGAAATTGGTGCTTGTACAACTTTAGAGGAGCTCTACGTCAGTAATAATCCTAAGTTCTCTTACTTTCCTTCTTCGGCCGGTCATCTGAGGTGAGTTACTAAGTTCCTTTGAATGATTGTGTTGTTTATTCTTTAACAATTAGACGATTGAAGGAACTATCTCTAAGTAAATGTCCAGCACTAAAACAATTCCCGAACACAGGTAAGATCTGTTGATTTTGTGTCTTCCAACATTCTGACTCTGATCTTCTATTCTACAGCAACTGAGATGGAGTCTTTGCGTGAGTTAGACTTGAGAGCTCCGAAGAAACAAGTTTGTAAAATATCACCCGAAGTTGTTGAATCATTGAAATTGCACTTCTGTAAGGTTCGAGGAGGTGTAGTTAAAAAGTCTAAGGGAGGCAAAAAGAAAGCAGCATAAACCCTGCCCTCGTTTGTTTGGTGTATATTTCATAGTTCCCTCATCCATTTATTTCGTTTTCATAGGTAATTACTTTTTAGAATCTAACTCTATTAAACAAACTCTAAGGAAAGAAGAATAAAAAGATAGGCATATTAACTAGAGATGTCCTCGAATAAGCTGCTAAATAAGCTCGGGAGTTATAAACAGTGACATTTGGTTCTTGCAACATATCAGTGATTTGTGCAGAATGATTGGTTGGGAATAAGCAGCAAATCTTCGAAGTTTCAATGTCATACAGGCGAACAAGACCGTCACTGTCAGCAACCGCTATAAAGTTACTCTCTTCACTTCCCACCAGCTTCAAAAGCGGTGAAGGAAGATGTTGAATGTGTTTTAGCTGTAATGTTTGAAAGTCCCAAAAGATTAAATAACCATTATGGTGGATGGAGATTAGTGTAAGGTTGGCAGGATCGAGATAGAGACCAGTCACTTTTCCAACCACATTCCCAGCTGACCACTTGGCATCGTTAAACTGACCTCGTTGAAGACCAGATTGAATATTAAATTTCGCGATCAGACCGTTTGCATACCCAATGACAGCAAAGTTTCCGCAACTGCTAACTTTGACACTACTGGCAGCTGGTGTTGCTGATGAAGAGCTTCCTTTCTTCTCCTCTCCTGGATACTTCAACACTGTCTTCGTTGAAGTTTTATCTTCCACTTTCCAAAGATAGGCGTCACTGTTACTTTTATGCACCGAGACAAAGTCACCCCATGGCTTTGATCCGATATAAGTGAAATCAAAGTCTACGCACTCAGACAGTCTTCCACGAGAAAACGTATCCAAGGATCGAGAACTTAGTTCCTGGAAATCATAATCCTTTTCTGTCCTGGTGAATAAGAGTCGCCCATCAGCATCAGCCGCGATCATGCCAGCGATAATTGAATAAATTTCCTGGCCTACTAGTTGACTGGAAGACAGATCACCAAAATATCTTAATCTCTTCGGGTATCGAGATAGACCTTGACGATACTTCAACAACCTCGCAGATCCGTCAGGATTATCAAAGATCCATAATTTGAGGGCATTATCCCTTCCAGAAGTCAGAAAAACTGGCTCAGCGGGGAGGAATTGCAAACTGGCGATACGACCATCGTGTGCTCGCTGGATCGTATGAAGAAGCTTCACTACAGTCTTCGAGTCATTACTTAAGTTGTCAATGCTCCAAATATACACTTGTCCATGGACAGAAGAGGTGAGAACATATGGAAACTTGGCAGTGAGTAAATCCGCTCTGAAACTAATCCCAGTCACCGCTCCTTTCTGACGGAAGTGAAACAGAACAATATCTAACTTAATATTCACAACCATTACATCACCAGATGCGAATCCAACAGCAACGATGTCACAAGCGGGAGATTGGGTCATTGTCGTAATGGTGTTGTCTTGATCAGATGACGAGTTCTTCAACTTTTTGAACATAGATTGAAAGACATAGATCAGTTTCCCCATTCCATAGTTCAATCTGTCGTAGGTTGTTGAAAGTACTCAAAAACCAGCCTCAAAGAATCCACCACGCTGTGCAACGATTGAAGGTGCAAGCTACTGTGATCCACAACATTTGAAAAGTATTTAAATTTTTCTAAGCCTCGCATTTCATGCACAGATGAAACTGGTTGGGAAGTAAATTGAATACCTCCTCCTCCTAAAATTCCTTGAGCGGAAAAGGAGCGCAGTTGTTTGAACAAGCTCCATCGGTCAACATGATCCGAGTAATAGAATATAGTTTGCTTCACGTAGCTAATCATGTGGGACTTCAAAGAGTCGATCCTTCAAGGAATACTGTACATCAGTCATATTGCCAGAAAGAAGAGGCCTCCAAAGGAGAGTACGACTTGTATTGAGAGTGCAGTTGGACTTTGCTGGCAAGATCTCAATCGCCTTGTTCAGAACGCACTTGCTCCCTTAGCTACAGCAAAGAGTTGAGAAAAGAAAGGGCTCGACACACATGATATTGATGGTCAGGCACCATCTCCAAATCTAAACCAAGTCGTCGTAAAACCTCATCTTTGTGTTGATGTGGGTACAATTCTATTGTATCCATGGTCATATTGAACAAACTTTAATAATCTTCCATCACTTAAATATTCAAATTCAGGAAATGTGATCATCTAATAAAAAAGATTGCAGTCTCTACAAATTTTTCTAATAAAGAAAGGATTTCTGTGGGTCAATCGAACATGCACCGTCAACAGCGTCAATGGTGTAGTGGTAACATGAAACCCTTCCAAGGTTTAGCTGGGGGTTCGATTCCCCCTTGACGCATAGTTTTTCCTGTTTTAATCTCGCATGCCAACTTCTTGAGGTTTTTGAACTAACATTGTATTTCTACTACTATGGTTTTAGGTGCTCGTAATTCAAGCTAACTTTTAGCATAACATTCTGTATCTTCTGTGATATTGGTTTAGGGCGTCTCCCCGCTATTTGTCACACTCCAGTTGTGATAGCAAATCCACTCTTAAGCCTCACGACAGAATGTTCAAACTACAGTATGTTATGCTAAAAGTTAGCTTGAATTACGAGCACCTAAAACCATAGTAGTAGAAATACAATGTTAGTTCAAAAACCTCAAGAAGTTGGCATGCGAGATTAAAACAGGAAAAACTATGCGTCAAGGGGGAATCGAACCCCCAGCTAAACCTTGGAAGGGTTTCATGTTACCACTACACCATTGACGCTGTTGGAAAATCGGCCTTAATCGAATTGAGAAATCCTTCTTTTATTAGACAATTTGTAGAGACTGCAATCTTTTTTATTAGATGATCACATTTCCTGAATTTGGAGCTCTTCGTGAGCTAGTTTCCAGCTTCAACAACAGCGAGCAAGATGTTAAAGAGGTTCTACGACTGCTTCGCAAGATTCAGGCGTATAGTTTCGAACAAGTTTGTTGTCTCTTTCACCAAAGCGACATCCTTACTTTTCTCAAGAACTGCTTGCATTACGAAACGAGTGAAAGACTTCAATCTTTATCAATCGAATATTTAACTATTTTATTATTGAAGATTTATCTTATTTTGTACCAGAAGCCTTTAGGGATTAACTTCGATGGCTATGCCTCTTCCTCCGAGTCCAATAGCGACATTCAAAGATTGAAAGAAGACATCACAGACTTTGTTTTTGAGCAACTGAAGTTTATCTTCAATATTGTAGTGGAAGAATCGAAGCTATTCACAGAAGAAACCAGTGAGCAGACGGAATTATCTCTTGCTGCAGAGAAGTTGGTGGCTGTTATTCTACAGACCTACCACGGAGCTAATCCGTTTATACAAGAGCATGTTGACTCTGTTTTAGGCTCGAATGAGTTCAGTCAGACCCATTTACTGTTGTCTCATCAACTCTTATTGCCTCATCGTTCTGCTGTGCGTCATGCGCTGCACCCAATTATCGACCTACTTATTACAACCCTCTTTGAACCTTCGAAAGGAAGTACTCGGCATCTCCACCACCTTACATATATTCATGACAGAGCAGCGAGGGATTTATCGTATGTATCGAATGGCCATACCCTCGATTATCTTAGCCACTGGATGTTATTCATTCAAACTGCTCTTCAGGAGGGCAGTAAATCGGAATCCTTTATTATAAACAGCAGTATTATCCTCCAATTTTATGACCTTTCTGATCCTGAGAAGCTGAAGTACAAACCTCTTTTCTTGGCGGAGGACGATCATCACAAAACGAAGGATCTTACTCTGCAAAGCAGAGAACATCGTGATGCCTTCGTCATCCTACAAGATTGGATCCATTCTTGGATAGAGACGTCTATGTTGCAAATAATTAAGACATCAATTCATCCAGTAGAGAAGCTTCAAGCAATTAAAACTGCGCTACAACTTATTATGAATCCAGTTTCCGTTGCTCCATCAGTGCAGGTATTCCTACGTCATATTCCTCTTCGCTGTACTGACAAAACTGTTATTGTAGCTTCTCGCATCACTTTTCCAGCAAATTCTTTCTATTTTTGATGAATACGAACTATTAAATGATGAATATGATATTTCTCGTTTGATGAGTGAGGAGGAGCTTCTGGTTTTCCTCGTTGATATTTGCTCGTTCCTTCCTCAAAGCTTTCAATTTCGTTTCTCCGACGACATTTCTTGCTGGCCACTGTACCAAGCTGTTGATCGGATAGGCCGATATTACGAGCGTGAACTTCGATCTAATCAGCTCGATCAAACGACTACCATTCGGTGCACTCGAGTGGTGGCACGATGGTTTATTGTTGTGCTCCAGTTGCTAATTATAGATGGAGATTACCGGCTTATAGGGGCTGGTAATGAGCAAAAGGCGAGACCAGACTCAGATTTAACATCACTGCTCAAACTAATCTGTCAGCAACTAAGTAGAGGTGGATTTTCTATCTCACCATCCGCCTCTCCTGCAAATTTTGCATTCGTATTCTATGCAACACTCCTCCAGTGTTTTGGAAGCTTCGTTCTTAAGTTGCAAGAACTTATTCGCTTTGTGCCCCTGGCGATCAGGACCCGGTTGTTCCCTGAGCTGCAACAGAACACGATAATAGGAAAGGAAGAAATGAACAATCAGTCATCCGTCTTGGACTTGCTAGACACACATGATGCAACTCATGGACAGGTCGATTTGGTTGCGAAAGTGCGAAATCTCTTGCTCACAACTCTATCCGAAGTTGATTCTTCGGAAATGAGAATATTATCTCCCTTCCAAAAGTTCCAATATTTCAGAAACTTTCCTTCAATTCAATCACTAGCCGAGTATCTGAAGACATCATTACTAAGCAAGGGGCTTTCTCCTTCTTCTCCCGAATTGCTCCTCGTTTCTGATGAAGTAATTTCTCAACTTTGGGAAAGTGACCTTCTTTCGTTGATGGAGATAAACATGGCTTTGTATGACGATTTTCTCACGACTTTCAAGTCGTTTTCCAGGTTAGCGATACAATAGTTTTCTAAGGATCTCATCTTATCTTTTATCTTAGCGCTATGATGCTGACCAACACTAACATTGACCACGGAAGTCAGAGCCTCTTATTTGAGTCAATTAAACAACTTTCCAACTTTTATCTCCTCCCTTTGCAATCTCAATACAAGTCGTACTCTCCTTTGGAGGCCTCTTCTTTCTGGCAATACTATTTTGTTCATCATCCCTTTTACCGGGATGAATACGTGGCTCATTCCTCGGATTTTCTGAGTCTATTGATTAAGATTGTTGATCAACGTCTCTTCGCTGAAAATAAGCTTGCTTCTGCATTCACCTTTCCCTTGGAAGATTTTATAGAGGAGAAAGAGAGTAACGGCGCAGTACAAGGAGGAAATATGATGACTGATGTACAGTATTCCTTGAAGGATCGACTCTTTGAAGTGCTGATAGTCTATATCATCCCTGCAGTTCAGGACAGAGCACTAACCTCAGATCTCCCTGAAAGAGAAGAAAAGACGTTACAGCAACTACTCACCCACGTCATTAACTACGTGAAGCAAACTATATTCTATTACTCGGATCATGTTGACCGATGGAGCTTGTTCAAACAACTGCGCTCCTTTTCCGCTCAAGGAATTTTAGGAGGAGGAGGTATTCAATTTACTTCCCAACCAGTTTCATCTGTGCATGAAATGCGAGGCTTAGAAAAATTTAAATACTTTTCAAATGTTGTGGATCACAGTAGCTTGCACCTTCAATCGTTGCACAGCGTGGTGGATTCTTTGAGGCTGGTTTTTGAGTACTTTCAACAACCTACTCAGCAACCAATTCAGGGACAAGGGGCGTTCTTCCAATCGTTATTGGAGGCAATCTTCCAGCAAGTGATTATCCCTGTTGAGAGCAGTTTTATTTTTACAGAGATTTCACTCTTTCTCGAACAACATCCTGTTTTCCAACATTATCTTGAGCAAAATAAGCATCAAGCACAATCATATTTAAACGGTTCTTCTAGCTTTGTTGAGGAGGATCAAGACGTAGATAGCCTTGCCGATCCGCAGAGTGCTTACCATCTATTACATCGATTGCTGCCAGCAAAGGAGACATTCTACTCAATGATTCAATTATACAAATCGTATTTTCAAAATCGTCTGGTTTTCTTATCGGAGCAAGATAACGAGCATCGCACGGTAGTTGAGGTAGAGACAGACTTACTCTCAGCAGAAAATCACCTGCATCGTGAATCCTCAATTACAACCTTGCTGGGAAGCGAAGATTTGAAATTACTCTGTCGAACATCTTTGGACCTAAAGGCAATTGAAGTTATGATTTCAGAATATTTTTTACACTTCAAACAAATGAACTTTCACACCGACGAACGATTCTACCTCATTCATGAGGTACTAGAACAGCATCAGATCCTGGGTTTATTGACAAATTACATTAACGTCCTATTTTTCCAGAACAAAGAATTTTTCCTCCACTCCACCTCACAACAACAGCAAACATTGATTGAAGGGGGATCACGCAGGAAGTCTCGAAACAATAGTCTTTTACTCGATTTCAACCCGATTACAGAAGATGATTCTTCCAAGACTCAGTCAGATTCCTTGCTTCTTACAGTCGAAAATATTCAGCACCTTGTTACCCGAGAAGAACAAGGAGGAGACAATCGTGTATGTCACCTACCTCCCAGCTCTCAGATGTTAGAGTTTCTTAATAATCACTACCTCCCATTTCACCTCAATTGTGGACTTTTCACCCGGTCTGTAACCGAGATGAAGAAACAATCACCTTGGGTGTATTTCTATAGTGATCACTTTCTCAATGTGAATGATGTCATTTCCTCTTTTTTACCTCCACTTTCCCTATCCCTTCCCGTTTCAGCCGACCCGCGCATTAACTCGTCGCGATATGACGAAGAAACAAAAGAAACGGAGCTGTTTCATTTGCTTAAAGAAGTCTTTTTCGATGAAGATGAATTAATTTATTCGCAGTTGAGTGGACCGGGTGACATACTCACGGTGCTAATGGCTGTAACGTCCTTTGATCCTGTAACCAAGCGCTTGAAAGGACGAGTGCGAGTTATCAATCATTCTGCCTTCAAGATCCCCTATTTTTCCTTGTCATTACTCGTTCAAGCCAATATGTTACTGAGTAATCCCACCCAGCATTTTCATTCAGCTAGTGCGGCCAATTCTGCCTTCCATCTCTTTCCGCCTGAGCACCTTCATATTCATAAGGAAAATATGGGAATATGCGCGTCGCTCGAGTCCGGGGAATTATTAAGTGCAGAATATTTTCCTGCTAATGCAATTATTGAAAGAGACTTCAACATTACTTGGCACTTCTTCGCACCTTTTGATATTATCGCAAGACTGGAATATACTGAGCTCAGTCGGAATCAAGACATTTATTCCAATTTCCCAGCAATAAATTCGCAGGCTGTTACAAATTCACATGTCCCCTCGACACCGAGTGCAAACCGCAAGCAAGACTTTCAGCGCCTTGTACCATGTTACTTGGAGACAAATCAAGGCATTGATTATCAGATATTTCACAACCAGTATGATTTACCAGCTTCTCAACAACGCAACTATTTGAAGTACAATGCAGTCATTGATATGCCGCCTTTCCACATCTCTATCGCTTATCTACTGCGCGCTTATGCTAATCACCAATTTCGTGCGTTATGCTACTGGAAACTACAGCAGCTTCATCCCAGCGTTTTCTCTCGACATCGAGACATGGAAGTTGCTCTTTTTCCTGTTCATAGCCTCATTGAGGAACTTCCACGCGAAGTTGTACCAGGACTCCTTAAAGTTCTGGGAGTCGAAAAGATGCGAGCAGTACACGACTTTACTTTGCAATGGCCCTTTTTTCAAGAACAGTTTTTGCGTCTTACTGATCGCTATAGTCATTCCTGCGTGATCGCTGTACCCATAGAAGTGAATGACTTGCCTCCCACGCACAATCACCTACTACTGCAAACTACACTGCTCCGATTCTTCACGAATCTACAAGAGGAGCTTTTCCGTCAACCCTTTAACGCCATAAGTGGTGAATTAGGTGCAATTGGTTTAGATTGTATTTCTCTCCACCCCCAACAACGAGCATTGGGTTGGACTTTACAAACAGTTTGGAATGACGACATTGCCGTTCAGGTGCAGTTTCACCCGAAGAGGTTCCAATTGCAATCAACTCAATCTGTGTCAGATATTCGGGTATTTGATGTTGATGAGAATGAAGAATCGAGCGAAGAGATGTTCGGTCGCCTTCAGATTCGATGCGGGGAGTCCCATATTCTTCAAGCTATTCTTATCGACCTCGTAGCCTTTATCAATGCTCTTTCCGGCGGTTTCTTCACATTAATTCCAGAAGAGCAATAATTTTGCAATTCCTTGTCCTTTTGTTAAGGAATTTAGTTTGCAATTTCTCTCATCTATTATAATTAAGTAACTTACAATGCGTAATTTAAGGCGGTAAGTTATCGGTGAAACAGTTGTTGATAACACAGTGAAATTAATTTATCTCGAGTAATGTCTCTTCCCCTCATTCCCTTTGCCAAATTGCCTTACAAACAGTGGAAGGATAATGACACAGAAAAAAAACCACGATTATCACATGTCCAGCATGAAAACAAAATCTTCAGAATCAGTGTTGTTGAGGATGATAATAGTACTAACACTAGAGTAAAGGATCGAAAAGGTGCAACAGCAAGGGAAAAGAGGTTACTCGCTCGTAGACGAAAGAAAGGCGCTTATTTAGACTCTGATTCTGAGGATAGTAATGACAACGATTCGAATGCCTCGTCTGATGAGTCTTCGGAGTACGATCTGTTAGATCATATTAAAGACCTTCTCCCTGACGAAGTCACGAAACCTGGTGAAGTTCCCAAGAAGAAAGCGAATACTCTGCATTTAGAAGAACTTCGTGCGAAGAAGAAAAAGAGAAATTACTTTGCGCTCTTTCAACGCATTTCCAAATCAGTCGAAGACTTCAAAGCGAGAGAAAGAGAACGAAGAAAGCATCATCTCCTCCGACATTTTGAAGAAAAAGTGGTACAATATGATTTAGAACAAAAGAAACGATTAGAAGAGTTATTAGAGCAGCGTAAAAAAGAGGATTTGTTGGAAGAATATCATCGTCAGCAGCGTATTGAAAGGAATTCACAAAAGGTAAAGATATCCCAACATTCAAACCTCATTCTCATATCAAATTTGGAATCAGAAAGTTGAGAAAAAGCTTTTGGCAGACCAATTTTCCACTGATCTAGATCGTCGTGAGCATGAAGATCGTCAGATGCTCTACTACAGCGAATATTTTTCTCAGTGGAGAATCGAAGAAATGGATAAGCTGGAAAAAGCTGAACAACTTGAGAAAGAAAAAGCAGAGAAGGATCGAAAGGAGAAAAAAGAGTTTGATGAGAAGGAAATGAGGCGACTTTTGATAGAATCCGATTCGCGATTGGTCGCTGAAGACGAGCAGTTGACAAGGCAGGTCGAGTCGATTATGTTGAGGAGTGGAATGATTCATTATCAACCTAAACTTATTACTGACGACAAAGAAATGGTAAATCAAGTTTTCAAAAGGAACAAATCTTTCAAGCAACGTCAGCAATCGATGAAAGACGAAAAAGATGCAACAATGAGACAATGGCGAGAGTTAGAAGAAGAACGAGAGCGACAGTTATTAGCTGCAGCCGCTGCTGATAACACCACGGGCACAACAGTCCCTTCCACAGCATCTACAGTGTTGGTGACGAGTATGGAACTAGTATTAGACGAGCATTCGAGAACGCCAGAGGAACTACAAGATCTTTACAAAGAATTGAAGAAGAGCAAATCGAAAAGGAATGCGAGAATCTTCGGTTATTATTGCCCATTTAAACTTAATCTCGCTGAGATCTCCAGTACCAGTGATATCACTCATATTCGAGGACGGAACTGGAAAGAAATTGGATTGTTCGCTTTCTGTTATGAAATGACCCAGAATTCCCACTTTCTTATGATGACACATTTAGATATATCTTTTTGTTATATTCGTAATGTTGGTTTGCAGCACCTCCTTTATCATCTCAAGATTAATAACCTCTTTGCCATCCAGTCACTCAATCTCACTGCCAATTATCTCACCAAACAGATAACAACATCTTTCATTGAAATTTCGCGACTAAATCTCTTTCAGAATCTTCGAAAATTAAATTTATCAAAGAATGAGTTACGTGACGAAGGAATTCAAGAACTTATAATTCCTTTGATTGTGAACAAGTATGTGATGAACTTAGAAGAGTTAATATTATGCCAAAATTCTATTACAAATCTTGGCTTTGAAGGGATTATGAAAATTCTTATTCCTTTGCAAGATCCTTGTATCCCGAATATTCAGCGAATCGCTTTAGAGAAAAATCTTATCGATGGCCCTTGTCGTCGTCAATTCTTTCCAATTCCCAGCTTCGTCTCACTATAATTAATTCACTCAATGATTTGTGGAAGAAGGATGAATGCGAGATTCACGATCACTATCAGAATTATTAACGAGATCGTACTTCCTCGCACCATTTGCCACTGCATGAAAGAAACGCTGGAAAGCGGCATGTGCAATCGAATAGTTCGCGGGTAAAAGTTTTGTCCATCTAAAGTAACCGAAGATAACAATATAAAGGAAAATCATACAGGCACAAGAGCCACCACAAACAATAGCGAAAGATCCATGTTTGGGTTGCAAGTAGATTGTTTGGTCAAGATTCATACCAAACGCTCCGGCAATGTAGTTGCCGAAGCCGATGCAACAGTTCACAATCAGTAAAGCAGTATCAGCAAATAGCAATTGATTCTCTGCAGTGTCTAATCGCACTTTTACCTGCGAGCAAGGGTTAGCTCCTCTCGACATAGTACAAAGAATCTTACCAGTTCTTCGGCATTTTGTATTTGATTTTTCAGGTTCAAGATCCTCATAGAAATGGAGTTCAAATCGATCATATATGATTCGATTAGTTCCTTTAAGAAAATAATCGTGAGATCGATGTATTCGAAGAGTTAATCAATAATTTACCTCAACATCATCATGTTTGCTCATAATTTCTTTCTCCAGAGGAAAACTAATTAAGATGAACAGATGAGGAAAAACAGTGATTGCAACGAAAATGAAACTTACTTATAGAGGACAGGTTTGGATTTTAGGAGAGAAAGATTCATCAGTGCCATTTCTTCGTCATCTTCCAGCACGTACTGTAGAGCTTGTCCACAGCCTTCAAGTCGATTAAGGATAACAGACAAATCATTTTTAATAAGCCTTAATTCTGATTGTACTTTCATAGGAATGAGAGTGCCATGACGGTAGTAGAGCAGCAAAGCCTCTATTCGCTTCGTCAGGAGCTGTACCTGTTGGCTCTCCACCTCTTTTACAGTAAGCAATAAAGCTTCGTATGCATGCAACTCGAAAGGAATGTTAGGGAGGAAATCATGGTTGTCGATATTCATTCGACGCTGCTTTCGGCGCCGGTTATGAAGTCCCTCATCGAAGTCAATACCAGGAGAAGACTGCAGCCTTGTCTTCTGCAAGGCGGTAGTGGTGGACAAACGCTGATTTCTTCTTTGCTGATCGTCAACCCATTCTATCAAATCATTGGTTATTTGGGAAAGAGCAGATATCGAAAGACTTGCAATTACCTTTCATGTACTGGTCAAGAATGGCGATGAGTGAATCTGCGCCATCGGGAATGACGAGAAGTAGCTTATCCGCCATAACAACAGCTCGAATTGGATCCTAAAATCTGTTATCATATTTGTTGAGAGAATATTGAAAAGGTTAACTTGCCATGGCAAAGATTGCAGCGTGTCTTCTCACAACAACAGCGGTTTCATTCAGCACACTCGCGGAGGCATCTAGACGTCGTAAATCTCTCAAACGCAATGATTTGACAATGTTATAATCACTATTATTAGCACCATTAGCACCATCGGTCTGCTGCAGTTGTTGGTTAGGAACAATCAGAGATTGTGTTGAGGGAGGGAAGCTGCCGTAGTTCACTGACGCGGTACTGGCAGCCGCGTAAATATTTGACGAGGTCGGTATTCGAATAATGCTGGAGCGACGTTTTGTTGAAGGATTAGGGTTAAAGGGAACATTGTTATTTGTGAGGGCAGTATTTGAGTTTGATGAAGTAGGTTGTTGTGGCCCAGCTATTGACTGACCGGTTCTGCCACTAAGTGTGCCAACTCTCCGATGATTTGTCCGTCGAACCTTTTCAAGATGCATATCCGTACGATACTGGAAAGGAGTCGTGGCAGAAGAAGGATTCGAGGAGGCAACCGTTGGGGACGTTGCCGATGAACTCGGTGGTGACTCATGAGGTGGAGGAGGTAGAAGCTGTTCAAGTGAGTACGAAGCCTCCTCGTTTGACTGATTTAAAAGAAGAGAATTTAAATAATCATCATCAATAGTATCAGCACATTCATTTATATAACGGAGAAGTTCTCTTAAAGTCATTGACTTGTAAGTACTTTCACCGAACGAGGTGATTTCATACAACATAATTGGCTGTAGTTTATCATTTCTTTTCGTGGCAAATGTATTAACTGATGCAAGGGATTGGTTAATATTTTCTACATTAATATCTAGATTAGTAATGGAGATACGATGAGGAAATCTTATTCCTGTCGTAGAATCAGGTGCTGTATCATTGTCTTGGTCAATCACCTGATAGCGATTCGTTCCATCATATTCCATATCATGTGAAGGTGATAGTTCATACAACATTCTTCCTATTCCCTCGCTCTATCGACGGTAATCGTTGATCAAGGTCATACAATGTTTTCTGAAATCAAAAACTGACAGGCTCATTTTTCTATTTTACATCACATATCTTTCGATATACGAGATAAGCAATTCCTTAATTCAGAGGTTTCAGTTTCTTTTGAATTTCCCTCATCAAACAGAGATGATAAGAACGCGACTTACTCGCATCTTACTTCTATGTCTGAACATTTTCCTCGATTCAACGATCGTCCAAGCAAGTGCTTGTTATAAAAGTTGTCATGGTCATGGAGTTTGCTCAAAATGGAATACATGTAACTGCTTTGAAGGCTATGAGGGAGTTGATTGCGCTAAAAAGTCATGTCCAGCAGGTCCTAACTTTGCTGATATTGCCTCAGGTCCAGAGACTGCTCATGCTATGATTGAGTGTAGTGGTCAGGGTTCTTGCGACTACAATACAGGCCTTTGTCGCTGTAATGCTGGTTACTCTGGTTCGAATTGTGGAAAAACCTATTGCTTGAATAACTGCAATGGACATGGACAATGTATCTCTCTTGGTACAGCTGCTTTTGATAACGATGGATATACTCTCAATCGTACAACGGTCTATTCCTTGTGGGATGCTGAGCGGCTCTTCGGTTGCAAGTGTGATTATGGCTTCCAAGGCCCTGACTGCTCGCAACGCATATGCGAGTATGGAGTTGACCCTCGCTTATCAACTGTGACTCCTCATGAGATTGTTACACTTGTGTGTAATTGTTTATATTCGAACAACTGCTACGGAAGGTTCAAGTTGAGGTTATTCGGACAGGAGTTGAAAGGGGTATTTTCCCCAACTTCCACAGTACAAGATGTACTCAAGGCGATTCTTACATCACCTGGGGTTTATCAAAACTCCTCCAGTCTCTCATACGTAAGCGTCGACTCCCTCAATCGTTTGGCAAATAATACGATATGTGCCCCATCATCAACGAGAAAAACGAAGATTCGCTTCCGTCGCAACTATGGCGATCTTCCACCTCTCTCGATCGTTGGAAGTACGATTAGACGAGGTTCAGTGTATTTCGAGGTATGATAACTATCTTTCACTCCATTTTACAATCTGAGTTCGCTCCTTCAGACCCAACAGACACTTCAGTGTAACTGCTTAAATTCTCCTTGTAATGGTACGTTCCGCGTTTCATTCGATGGAGAAATGTCTTCGAGTATATCTTCCTTCAATAATGGAAGTAGTGTTCTTCTTGCCCTAAGACAAATGAAGACAATCGGAAGCGCTTTATATTCTGTCTCCGCATCAACAGATGAGGCAATTTGTGTGGGTAAACAGTCTCGAAACTTCACTATAACCTTCCAAGGACCAGTAGGAAATGCGCCAAAGATAGGTATTTGGTCCTCAATTGTTAACCAGAAAGAGCCATCGATGTTTCGCACTAATCGTACATCAGGAATCCTTTCCCTTTTCACGAATGACGGGAGAGAGGACTCAGTAAAGCTTTGCAATGGCATTGGTGCATGTGATTTCTCCACAGGACAATGCGAATGCCCACCGGGATGGGGATTTGATCCAGATCTTGGGACGTGTGGAAGATTTTCTGTTAACTCTTCAGTTTGGACAGGTATTGGAAGATGTCCAGGTGTCGTAGATGTCACTCAAATTGGTAAACGAGAAAAGACTGCATTGGATCTTCAAGCAAATTATCCTGTTCAAATCTACGTCTCGATGAATCCTGACAATGCTCCTGGTAACCTTTCTGCAATCTACGTCTTTCCATGGATTGCTGAACAAGCACAAGGCGCACAGTTAAATCGCGGTCTCGCCGAATTTTTCTTGAACTTGACATCAAATCAATCTGCAGGTCCATTAGTCCTGGACTCAGCAGGTGAAAGAATCTTTTTTATTGATAATAATCCTCATTATTCCTTCATTGGTGTGGCGGATCAGTTTAACAATGCTGCTGGTAACTTCACCATGTGGTATCACTTCACATACAAAATCTTTGGATTCACGATGGATGCTTATTTTGGTCGAAGAAAATTATACTGGACTGTACCCGGAGGCTTAGGTTTAGAAGATGGCGCTATTTATTGGGCTTATGCAGACTCCGCTCCTAACCCGACTGTTCATTCTCTGACGGCTACGATAGGACAGGTAGGATTCTCTTCTTTGATTGCTTCGTTGAAAGCTTACGATGACTTCTATAGCGCCATTTATACAATCCCCGAGGTATTGCAATTCATTATGTTAGAAAGCGGATTTATTGGGTTGATCGCAATGAGACAGGTCATCATGGTGTCTTAAGATCCTGCGATCTCGACGGAAACAACTTCCGTCAAGATAATATTCTCACGGTCATTGATAATCAAACAGTTTCGATGAATCTCACTGATCTTGTCATTCATTTTACCAACAACGACACAGTCTTCCTTATTGACAGCGCACCTCCTGCTAAGATGGTGGCTATTAACCTAGATGCTCCCATCAACTTCAATAACTCTGATGCCCTCGATCCAACTCTCTATGAATTTTATTACAGCCCTCGACTTGTCAACGTTACATCACCTGATGGAGGATTGTATCAGCCCCTATACCTTTCCATGGATGAGCGCAATCAATATCTGCTATGGACTGAACCTAGGCAACGTGAGATCAAATTTTCACGCTATGTTCATACGATTTGGGAAGATGTTGAGGGAAGTGGAATTGCTTATAATGGTCATATAACAAATGTTCGCGATCCTGTACATCCTTATCGATATTCGCCAGTTGCGATGGTCTTCGATCGTGGCCTCGGACCAAGTCGATGGGGGCAAACCGCAGATTGCTATGGTAATGGTGTATGTGGCGGAAGAGATAATGCCTACGTCTGCGAATGTCACGAGGGCTATGAGGGGGACTGCCAGACTGCTCGTTGTCCTGTTGGGAAGGCGTGGTTCAGCGAGCCAGCGGTCGATAATATCGCCCATGATGTTTATGTAGAATGTTCAAACATGGGTGTTTGCGATCGTCGAACTGGCTTTTGTGAATGCCGATCAGGATATGAAGGAGCAGCGTGTGAACGATCTTCGTGCGCTGGCGATCCAACAATCGGCGCGGTCTGCTTTAACAAAGGAAAATGTCGTTCCATGAGAGAATTGGCACTGACACACGTTAATGAGTATCTGGAACCAGCTCCTGTGTATTACGGTGCAACCGCGAACTCACCAACAACTTGGGATGCTGATATGGTCTATGGTTGTATGCCTGACAAGTATGGTTGGTATAATGCTGAATATAACGTCACCACTACAAGTAATATGCAAGCGACAGAATATTATTGTCCAGCCGGTTACAATCGTCGACTGTCTGATAAAGTTTATAAAGGTGGTAGTTATGCCAACTTTACCTCACTTTATGAGATTCAGCAGATTATTTGTTCTGCTTATGTTGGCTCGTTCCAATTTTTGTTTCGAGGAGATTATACCAGCACGATCTACGCAAATGCAACTTCAGCAGACTTGCAACGGATTTTACAACAATTATCAAGCATTGGTCCTGTGAGCGTGAGTATGTCAGGACCTCGATTATGCTCTGATACGAGAGAATATATCACCAACGTCACTTTTCTTGCTCAGTTTGGCAATGTCCCGCTCTTACAGGCAGTGAACAGTGATTTGCGTGGCTTTACGAACACAGTGACAGTGACTTCGATCCAGTCGGGTACAGCAGCGAGTTTGATGGAGTGTTCGGGTCATGGTGAATGCGATCGATCAAGAGGGATGTGTAAGTGTTGGGATGGATATGGGCCTTCGGATGGGTTAGGGAATGTGGGAAGAAATCCTGATTGTGGCTATAATTTCAAGTAAGATGATGAAATAGGGATGAATAACAGGGAGAAACTTGTAAATAAATGATTTTTGTTTAAATGATAACGTTATGATATCGTAAAAGAAAGTGTAACTTTAATAGTGGTTAAATTCGACAAATTGAAATCATTTACACGCAATTCAATTAATCATTATTTATCTAACTCTTTTAGATGATGTACTACATTCTCGCCAGTGACCTTTTTTCTGTTCGCAGTAACAATCTCGCGAATAGCCGGTGAAATTTTATTGCACACAAAGTCTCTCAAATCATTCGTTAATGCCTCGACCAGCAGTTTTCCCTTTTCATTTAGCACTGTGGATCAAAGATGAAGTCAAGATATATCTCAACCATTACATCCCCTTTCCAATTCGTAGTTCATTTCAATTGGTTAAACTCTTTTCTTTGTTTTGAATAAAATCTTTCTTCTCTTCCTCGATATGCTTATGCTGCAGTTTTCTTCTATTTCTCGATAAGAACCTATATAATGTAATATTATAATTATACCACATTATTCTATGTTCCTATGGTTTTGGTAAAGCTTAAAGCCCCAGCGAATTCTTACTAATTTATGTTCTTGGAAGTATCCATCGTCCAAAATAGAAAAATGTCAAGTAACATGGGAATCACCACTTGGGCAGAAAAATAGGAAAACCTATTGCGCAGTAAAGTACATTTTGTGGATTAATGACTATTTTCGGTCATGTTGGGAAAAGTCAACAAATGAAATGATGGGAATGAGGAATTAATAGATGAAAAACGGTTATTCGGAAGATCGTCTGGACGGATACTTCCAAAGTCGTCGGTATATTCGAGGGCTATGAAGGATTTGATTGCTAAAATTGATATAGCTTCTGTCAGACGTAATGATAGGTTCTTGTGACAAATACGAGCCTTGCTACTGCAATACTGGTTAATCAAGACGATCTTCAGGAGAAAGTGACTTTATCTTGAGTGCAGTCAGACACTTTTTCAGGTGTCTAAAAAGATATTGCGACGTAGGGGATCCATTTGAAACTGTACGTAAGAAGGAACCAGTTCCTTACGGTTAAGAGAGAGGGAGAAATAGGAATTCATCGGATAATGCGATTACATTATATAGGGTATAATCGAGAAATAGAAGAAAACTACAGCATAAGCATATCGAGGAAGAAAAGAAAAATTTTATTCAAAACAAAGAAGAGAGTTTAACCAATTGAAATGAACTACTCTCAAGCAAAAGAATTTGACGAGAAATCAGAAGACCTCGGAAACATAAGAAGAATAGAAAAGAAGGCCAAAGATTTAGAATGTCTCAGCTATTACATCCCCTTTAATCGAATTGAGTATTGAGAAAGGCTAACTACTGTGCGCACCCATCATTCCTGCCCCAGAATACTTCGAATTCCCAACCACACTCGCGCTACGAATAGTCAGAATCCCATACTTTACCGTTGCCGTTGATCCTTCCGTCACTCGTTGCTGGTTTTGCTCTTGAGTTGATCTTTGGTTCGTTAGACACAACAGTGAAACATAGCATGACAGAGATCCTCCATTGCTCTTGTGTAGATTCATGAACTCAGAGAAGCTTCTCCCTGTGAGCATGCATTGTTGCAATCGAGCGATTTTCGCTCTCTCAGAGGTGTTGCCGAATAGCTTGGATAAGGGAAGAGGGAGTTGATCTTCACCAAATCCGAAATTAAGAAGAAACTTTCCTTGTGCATGCTGGATCATGATATGAGGATTCTGCAAGTTTCTCGGAGCAACGGATAAGACAAGCTTGCTTGTCGCAAAAATGTCAATCCATGCATGCAAGGCATTTGAGCTACTACTTGTACCTGAAGTAATGGATGATTCCTCCTTGGGATCTTGTTTCTCCGATGTTTCATGTTCTAAATATGATGTTACTGAGGAAGTTTGCTGTAAATCTTCATCATCTTCAAAATCCTGTTCGTCCAACTGTTCACTTCCAACCTTTAGATTACCTTCTATACTCGCCATTTATCTGCTTCTTTCTCTTCGATCTTATTTCTTCTTTGACGGTTAGTCTAGTTATAGTAGTAGTAGTAGTAGTTGTTAGACTATTATTATTAGAGAGTATCGACAGGTGATGTCTTGGCGGAAACTTGCGTTCACTGGCGTATTGGCGGAATAAAATCTCTGCATCTCGAACAATTCCTTAATCTCTCGATATAACAGGAGGGTCTTAGGTCCTTCAGTGTGACAGCATTGGTCTATTATTAGTCTATTCCTATGCCATAGACTTGTGACGAAAGCTTAGATTTTTATTGCAATTTTATACTTTTAAATTTGTATGAAAATGGCGTCGTTAGAAGATATTCAACCATCATCCTCTTACAACTCTACTTCAGATCAAGAGACTTCTTCAACTTCCTCTTCAACCGATGAAAGACCAGAAGGTCGTCAAAGCCGAGCTGAACCAGCCGGAGTAACAAACTCAAGCGCTCTTCATGCCTGGGTTGATATCTTTGCGATCAGCAAACTCGTTCTATGTATGGCCCCAAGGAATCTAAGCAACCCATATATTATGATACAACAAGCTCAAAAGGAGTTTCTTCTTAATTTCGGATTTGGTGAAGATCAACTCCCTCTTCCCTTATCCAAGCTATTCGGCAACACCTCTGAGAGAGCGAAAATCGCTCGATTGCAACAATGCATGCTCACAGGGAGAAGCTTCTCTGAGTTCATGAATCTACACAAGAGCAATGGAGGATCTCTGTCATGCTATGTTTCACTGTTGTGTCTAACGAACCAAAGATCCTCACAAAGACAGCACCAAGTTCTTCGAGGAAGTTTTGGAGGAGGTGAGATTGGTGGATGCGGAAGTGAGATCCTCAAGTATGGCATCCTTACCGTTCGCAGCGCTAGTGTGGTAGGCAACTCCAAATATTCAGGTATCGGATTAATGGGCACCGACAGAGTTCCACGAGAACGAGTACAAGATATGCCCTCTACAGGAAACACTTCCAGAGCAAACACCACATCAAAAGACTCGCAAAAGATGAGATAAAGAAGGAAAGAATATTCTCAGTAATGATTACATTATTGTGGAAAAGATTTGATTATATTTGTTTTGTAAATAATAAATTTACCTTTGTTTTCATCAATACATTTCATCCATTTATTTTCTTTTACTTTATAAAAAATGATTTAGTTGATAGAGAAGAACTTTCCCTCGCTTATTTCCAATTGACATATACTTTCCATTCCCACTAAATTCTACTGTTTGGACATTGTGCAATGGTGTTGAGCTAAGAGGCCAATTTTGAAACACGGAACATGATGGTAAATGAACTAATTTTAATTGATCTTTTTTCTAATAAGAAAGACAGAAAGGGTTATAACAGTTATGAAACATCATATAATCAAACACACAACACACATACCTCATGGGAAGCGATGGCAAGGATTTGACCACTTGGATGAAAGGATGACGTTGTGATTTTGGTAGTAAGATTCATCACAGATTTCAACGGCTTTGGAGTTCCTCCAAATTTCCTTCCTTTGACATCACTTTCATCATATGGCGAAGCAGTGAAGTCATGAACAGTGGAGTTCGTTTGAAAGAAACCTTCATAGATCGAATTAACTCCAGAAATTGCTCCCACTGATAAAAATGCGTTTGGAAGGGAATAATAATTGTAAGAGGAAGTAGAACTGTGTTGAGGTGGCAGGTAAGTGGACAGATGTGATGTAGCAGTTCCATCTTCGTGTTGGAATTTATTGATGCATTTACCGTTGGGAAATCTCAAATCCCAGAAATAGATATCAGCATCAAATCCAGACGATACACACTCATACTCACTTAGAAATGATAGAGACTTGAGAGTGGAGTTCATCTTCATATCCATCGCCCATTGTTTTGTGTTACTATCAACGATATGAATATATCCATGCGATCCAACGAAACCAATACGACCACCTTCAGGCGATACAGACATATGCTCTAAACTTGTCGTTTCGATTCCCAATGATTCTATAGAACAGAGCGAAAACAAGACGAGTTTAAGAACACAAATAAGCGAAGGTAACAGGGAGACATACTTGGAATCTTCGTCACTTGTCCAGACTGTAAGTTATAGCAGTAATAATAAGGTCGACGACCACATACAATCAACTCTTCATGTTGAGATCCAATAAACTTCGCATTTTTAATGGTTAGGTCATTGAACTGCATATTTAGAACCTTTTTATTTTGAGAGTTTTCTTCATTCATACGAAAGAGACGAAGATGTTTATCATCCGATGCAACGAGTACTAACGACTGGTCGCGATGGAAATGAGTAGATGTGATTGGACTGCTTGCCGCTTCTTCAAATGTGATATCTTGGAGTCGATGTACAATGATTTTCCCATCGGTTAAGGGAAGCCACTTATTCGCGTCACTCTTTCCTCGCTTCACTGTCATACTCTCCGCCTCTTGCAACAGTTGATAATCTGTGTGCAAATCGTAAGATTATCAGATTTTTTCTTAACAACGTTCCTTACCTTCATCATCAAGATATCTCTCAGTATCATCGTCGTCGTCGTCACTCTTTCTCTTAAGAGCCTGACGCAACAGATTAGGATTAGCCCACACGTTCTTCTTTTGACTAGCATCAAATCGCTGCTTTAATAATTCCGAGTATTCTTTCCCTGTCACTACAGTCTTATTCTGTACATTTTTATCAGAGTAAGCCAACTTCTTAAGACGGTTTGTCTGATTCAGATCGATGACGAGATCCTCGTCATCCTCATCATGCCATGCAGCTTGGCCTTCATTATTTTCAGGTAGTTTGTTTTGTTCTACTAGGGCTAGATCTGGTTTCGTATCAATAGTAAACTAGAATGAACGAACTGATGATCAGCGCAAAAGTGAAAACTGTTTATGAACTAACGTTTATATCCTCATAATCCCCCGCTTCTTCATCTTCTTGTTTGTTGGAGTCTAAATCACCATCTTCCTCGAAAGAAGCCACGTCTTCAGCCTTCTTTGCAGAGTTTCCTACTTCGATTTTACCGAATAACAGCTCTTCTAACCTTTTCTCCTCAGCTGAGTTTTCTACATCAACCATCAAACACGTCTGGTGAAAAATCAATACTTCATACCTACTTTCTTCCTTTTTGCGTCATTTTTCGTTGATACTGTTGACTTGTGCTTCATTTTCTTTGATGTTAAATGTTTGACTTTCAATCATTGGCTCTCGCTAAACTAGTTCACTCTCGATACAATGGTCTGATAAACTCGAGAATAGGAAAAGTCGATATTTATGCTTGAAGTTATTTTATTTAATAGAATTTGATTGCGATGGGACGCTTCATCTTTCTTGTCGCTCTCGTATTGATTGCGATTACGGTCAAGGCGTTCAAAGCTGGAGATGACCCGTCGTTATCCACAAATTATGTCTCGGTGCAGTACAACTTCGAGAATCAATTTACAATCGGTGGATTATTTGCTGATTTTCTCGGTGAAAAGAATTTCACAAGTAACATTCTTGGACTTCCTATTCAATTGGAGGTGCAAGAACCTGTAAGCTTGGCTCACAAGCAGTCACATCGTGTCTCGGACTTGAAAAAATCACCGGAAGGTAAAAGCCAACTGTCCGCCAAATCAGAACTTCTTTTGGACGATGTCCCAGCAATTTCACAAAACGTTCAAATTAGTGTGAGCAGCACACGTCGCACAGTGGAAGTTTTAGTAAATGGCGAAGTATTGCAAGACCTCTCTGTCATTGCAGTGAGTTTGGGTGTCTATGTCAAGGCTCCTTCTCTCTACGGTCTCTTCTCTACCGGAGTTACACAGATGATGGGAAAGGCCCATTCTTGTTTAGCTTCCGCTGATCCTTTAGAGAGAGCTTATTTCCTTGGTGATGGTAACGCCTTGGATGTGATTGTCACGAACCCTAACAGTTATGAGACGATCCTCACATCCAGCACCACTGGCTCCTATAAATCAGCACTTCAGCACGTCGTTTTTGGTCAAGCCGCTCATAAAACCAAAGAAATGTCTTTGGCATGGAATAATAACTGTTTTGGGAATACTACAACCACCGTGAAGGCTGGTAGTAAGTTTAGTGTTAACATTACTCTCATTCCCAACAACTTTGACTTTCCTGCCTATTTGTTTGCAGATATCCCAGCTACTTCAACTAATATACCGTTTAAAGATCTTCGTACGTCTTTGACTGGTGCATATGGCTCTGCTGCGGGTTGTCTGGAAAGTTATTATAACAATCAACAAGGCATCATTGCGCCAACCATTGCCCATCCAGACATAGGATATTCTCCAGACACTAACTTCTTTGATCCTGATAACTTTATTACACTTTCAGCGATGCTTTATTCTGGTGATCAATATCTTGTGAATCAAGTCAAACAAGTATTATTACGAACAAGTGAAACGATGTGTGGAATCGGATCAGGTGCTATTGCTGGTTATTGCGATCAAAGCCGTTCACGTACACGTCACTCAAAGATGATGCATTTCCAACATCATGATAAAATCTTGAACGGAAAGCATCAACTTCTTTCCTCGAAACTTTTTTCAAGCCATAGAGTCGCTTCATCTCTAACTTTGTCGAATTATGCCAAATTATATGCATCCAGCTCACGTGCTGGACAGTTGATGCATCATTATGTAAATCTTGTTCCAACCTATGAGTCTATCGCTGGTTCCGAGCAACTTGGACCAAATATCTTCTGGACGATGGCAGTGTGGAAGTATATTTCTCTCACGCAGGACTATTCCTTCGCTCAAGAGATTTTCCCTTACGTTGATCTCTCTTCTAAGTTTGTATTATCCTTTATTGATAAAGATTATTTCTTAATTAATGCACCTGGTCCCCTGTGGATAGATGTCTTAATTCGTGAGCAATATACGTCAGACTCGAATGCTATTATTGTACCATTTATTGAAGAGATGATTGAATATTATTCTTTTATGGATGAATACAATGTTCGTATTTTAGGTGAATCTGAGAAACAGTTTGATCAATTTATTATTGAATTATCTGGATTAAAGGAGAAGATTATTGCCGCCTACAATAAATACCTTTGGATTAGTAATGTCAATAATTCGACAGTTAATAATACTAATGATCATTTTATTACTCAATTAAATGAAGACTTTGTCAGTTATCGTGATTTTATTGATTATGATTCCAATCTTATGGCCGTGGCATTTAAGATTGTTACTGATGCTGACCAAGTGAATCGATTGATTAAACGTGTTGACTCAGGTCCCTATACACACGTCAGAGCGACTTGGTGTAGTGAGATTCCTTATACTGGCGATGCTGATGACTGTTATATTGTTGGCGGGTCAGTTTGTGGCGATTCCGTCGTAACACTAGCACGAATCGGATACATTGATGGTATTGCAAGAAAACAAATTAATGACGTGAACACCTATCAGAATTTATTATTGTCACCGCTGCAAGATGATCTGATTAAAGACGTCTGGTTGTATGAAAGATATGATTCGAATGGTAATCAAATTCGCACATCATATTACTTTGAATATCCCTCACTCATTACAATGTTTGTGAGAGAGATTTCATATGGGATTGAAGTGAAGTTAAATGATGTTGTAATTCATCCTTTTACTTCAACAAATTTTACATATAATATTGGTAATAACTTCTATGTCCAGTATGGGACTGAGAAACATGTGAAATTTGCTCAACGACCACTGTCAAGTGATGTTGTGACTGATTCCAGTAAAATTCTTCCAAAGAAAGTAACTATTCATGGGTTAAAAGGAAATAAACAGTATAGTATCTCGAATTCTTGTGACAGTTCCAAGGTTACTTCAACAGCAAACAGCTCTGGAGTTTTGCAAGCCTCGGTTAAATTAGTCCCACATTGTACGTTTGATGTCACACTTATTTAAAAGAATTGAAGACATCGAAGATCTTTTATAGTTTTAGTATAAACGTTGATGCATAGATTTGATGATAATTGGTAGTGTTAAGATGTTTGATGGTATATCTCTTTTGAATATTCCAATACATTAGATAGGATAATTGTAAAAGAATTTTAATTTTATTTCATTGCTTTGTAAGTGATTTCGAGCTTGACGATCTCACAAATATCCAGAACCTTAATTCCTTTGGTTGGATTGAATTAATTTTCTCTCCATGATTGTAACGATGTTGGCATACTGTGAAGGTAGTTGAACATCATCAAGTACTTTGTATCCTAACTTCCGATACAAGTGAATGGCGGGAAAATTGTTTGATTCAACAGCAGTAAACACATTACAACATGAATTTATGAGAGCAAAGTTCTCTGCTTGGTGGATCAGCCGTGATGCGATTCCTCTTCTTCGGTGATCTTTATCAATAACAAGATTGGCTAAAAACATGGACGAGAAAGGTAGCTGAAATTGTTCACCTGCCCAGGTTCCAATCTCTATCGATCCAACCAACTTTTGATCTTTTTGAGAACGGAATAGTCGCCCATGTCTCTGATTCTGCACACTACAAGTAGCTGCAAAGATAGCCAAAGGAACATCGTGATCTCTCTGTGCAATATAACGGCTTTTGAGGAGGAAATTAGCAGACTCAACAAGAATTGTATGATCTATATTTCCTTTCTCCGCATCAGTGAATGGGCCCTCAAACACATCCACATAAAGTTGTGATATTGGAAGAAGATCAGACTCTCTCGCCAACCTATAGTCATATTTAAAGGAAGGCATCTGAGTTAATTGTTTAAGAGGATAAGAATTGTCTTTCAATGAAAAGGATGAAATAAAAATCAAAACATTGAAACAGATTATGAGTAAAAACAAAGGTTCCATCATAGTACACATCATTAACGAGCAAACAGAAGATTATCTTTAATTTTACGTCATATGTGAAATCAATGCTAACGGACTCATTGGAGAAGAAGAACTATAAAAAATAGTCCATACCATCATAATATGACAAGAAAGAAGATGAAAAATACAATATTTATAATATGGATGATAATAATTATGCAAATACCAAATACAATCGAAGCTGCGTGTAGTAGCTCAACATCATGTGTCAACTGTTTGGAAAATGGATGCGGATGGTGTTTAAACTCGGGGGTGTGTCGAAGTGGAACAGTATTGGGTCCAAGTGATTTATCATGTCTAGTAGTATCATGGGCTTGGGGAAGTAGCTCTTTATGTCCCACAGGCAGCACATCAAGGAATCCTAGCCAAGGGCCTACAGCTAGTCCAAGCGCGACTCCATCAGAGGTGCCAACAGCTAGTCCAAGCGCGACTCCATCAGAGGTGCCAACAGCTAGTCCAAGCGCGACTCCATCAGAGGTGCCAACAGCTAGTCCAAGCGCGACTCCATCAGAGGTGCCAACAGCTAGTCCAAGCGCGACTCCATCAGAGG